>JAXGGA010004298.1:0-90147 GCA_038373865.1 Uloborus plumipes | reverse complement strand
TTTGTGACCACCCTAATGTACCTCCATTATGAACTGGGGGCTAAATGACTTTTTTCAGCGAATTCCTCCAAGGGGGGTGGAGCAATCGCACGTGTTCTGCGCGTGGGTGATTGCAATATCTCAGGAAGTAACAGGCGGAATCAAACGAAATTGGCCCATAGGTAGACCCTACTGAGTACAGGTGCTGATTCAATTTGCATGTCAATATATCGAAGGGGGGTGGAGCAATCGCACGTGTTCTGCGCAGGGTGATTGCTATATCTCAGGAAGTAACCAGCGGATTCAAACAAAAATTGGTCCATAGGTAGACCCTATTGAGTACATGTGCTGATTCAATTTGTGTGTCAATATCTCAAAGGGGGGTGGAGCAATCAAAAGTGCTTATTTTGTCATTGCACCTACTGCATCTCGGGAAATATTGCTGCGATTTGAATGAAATTTGGAATAACACTAACCCAATATGGAAGCAAGCATCGATTAAAATTTGGCGCCAATCGCCCCAGGGGGAGGGTGGGGTGATTTTTGCGCTTAGTCAACAATGAGAAAAATTAATTCATTAAAAAATCGCTTTCACGCTATTGAATTATCAAAACATCTGAAAACTTTCAATGATTTGAAATTTTTAACTGTTGCCAATTTCTTTTTACTAACAAATAAAATGTTTGCAATTAATCTAAACAAGACTTTTGCAATGATTTCCAATTTCGCTCATTGATTCTGCATTTGCAGGGTTATTACGATAATTGGGAAATTGGAGCCGTCTTTAATTATTACCGGGCGAATACGTATTTTATTTTGTAACCGGAATTCATAAGATAGATATAGAAGAAAGTTTCGTGATGGCCACGACAGCTAGTTTTCCTTTGGTTCTTTCTGGTTGATGTCGATCGTCAGAGTTTTGTATTGTTACTAGCAATGGAACTTAATATACTAAGGCAGGGATTCAAGTGAAACAGCACTGCGATCGCTTCGAATTGCAATCGCTACTGGAAGTGAATTACATTATCATCAACTTAAATTGGCATGACGTTACTACGGGTGGAGCCAATAAGAGCTCACAAGCACTCAGCGATCTCCTCTTATTCGCAAAGTAGGCTGTGACGTTTTATCTAGCTCGTTTTTCATAGGCAAACGTCACGCTGACGTCACGATATTTTTATCAAGAAACGTTCTAATGTAATTCATTTCCAGTCGCGATTGTAATTTGCGATTGCCTGTTTCACTTGAATCCCTGCCTAAGCAGTTTGCAGATACGATCTGTCTGAAGATAAATGTTTTTAATAGGCAAAATTTAAAAAAAAATATTGAGTACAGTGCAAAAAAATGAGTGTTGTTTTTACAGTATAATACAGCTAACTTTATTGTAATAAATTGTAAAAATTGCTAATTTTACAGCACTAAACTGTAAAATTGCTAATTTTACAGTAATAAAGTACTAATTTAACAGTTTATTACCGTGCATTTTACAGTTTTAAAATCAAACCTCTGCTGCCAGTATTATACTGTTGTTTTTACAGCATAATACAGCTAAATTTTACGCAATGAACTGTAAAATTGCTAGATTTACGTCTTATTACTGTGCATTTTACAGTTTTAAATTGGAACCACGGTTGCCAGTATTAAACTGCAAAAACAACAGTTCATTTTTGCAGTGTAGGAAATCATTAGATTAATTTTTCAGTTACTTATGCAAAAATTTGACACTTTCAGAGAAATCTCAGCAATAGTATATATTACCTGGCTTAAAGATATTTATTTCAAAATACTCTATATTTAAGAAATATATATATGTAGGAATGAGTGGCAACACTTAAGAGAGCGCGCGTAACACCGCCCTCTAGCGAGCATAAGAGATCGAGCGAGCATTAGGACACCGACAGTGGATGTAGAAGCACGCTTCCGTTTTGTTCCTCGACGCGTAAGCGTACGTGCCTGTTACTATGTGTTACAACTGTACTATGTGTTATGTGGAGTAATAAATGTTCTGTGATGTTGACGACGCTCTGATCATTGCTGGGAACCGGCGGGCGGACACCCTAGACACAAACCGACCCTACAACGTGGGAGCCCGGCCTCAGGAACATGATGCGTCTACAACGTTCAGCAGCATGATGCGCCTACAACGATGTCCCGACCCTTGGGAACTACAACGCCATATGTTCTTCACCAGTTAATATCGGAAGGAAAAGTATTGCCGATTTCTCCGCCTACAACGATGTCCCGACCCTTGGGAATGCTACAACGCCATATGTTCTTCACTGGTTAATATCGAAAGAAAAAGTGTATCGCCGATTTCTCCGCCTATAACGATGTCCCGACCCTTGGGAATGCTACAACGCCATATGTTCTTCACTGGTTAATATCGAAAGAAAAAGTGTATCGCCGATTTCTCCGCCTATAACGATGTCCCGACCCTTGGGAATGCTACAACGCCATATGTTCTTCACTGGTTAATATCGAAAGAAAAAGTGTATCGCCGATATCTCCGCCTACAACAATGTCCCGACCCCTGGGAGTGCTGCTGCGTAATGTGTTCTTCACCGGTTGATATCGAAAGAAAAAATCGCCGAATTCCCCGCTGTGTGTGCAACGATATCCCGACCCCCGGGAGTGCTACGACGCCATTCACCGTTTAACATCGACAGAAGAATTGTTCCGTTTTGAACGATAAAAAGAAAAAAAAAATCGCCTAATTCCTCGCTGTGTGTGCAACTATATCCGGACCCCCGGGAGTGCTACGACGCCATTCACCGTTTCACCGCTAAACACCGTTAATTCACCGTGACTTCGCCGAAGAAAAAAAAAAAAAAAATTAAAGGAACCTACTAATAGCCGTAAAGCTCCAAGTGAATCATCGACGATTTCCACCGCGAACCAAAAGTGTGCCGTTTCGACAACAAAACCGTTTCGTAACAAAAGTGTGTGTTCATCAAGATTGTGCTTCAAGTGTGTTAATATGTTCATCAAAATTGTGCTTCAAGTGTGTTAATATGTTCATCAAAATTGTGCTTCAAGTGTGTTAATATGTTCATCAAAATTGTGCTTCAAGTGTGTTCATAAAGAATTTCGTTTTCAAGTGATTATAAAGAATTTCGTTATCTACGCCGTCACTTGACGTCTGCTGAATTTTTCCCCGCTTACCTCTCCCGAGAAAAGAAAAATAAAAAACCGCAAGAGTGAAAACATTTCGGCGCCTATTTTGTTTTTTTGTTGTTGGCTAATTTTGATATTCATGATAAGATTTTTTTTCTCACCGATGAAAATACGTAGTGGCTACGTACACGGCGCCGGCTAGCTATTACATTCACGGCATTGGGCGGAGCTAAAAGGGTACGTCATGGATCACGTGGTTTTGCCGTGAACTAATTTCGGCGACGGGTGACGGGTAAATATTACTTTCACGGCAGCGACGCGCCGGGTAAATACTATTTTCACGGCGTTGGATTTCCTCTTCGTTTTAAATGGCATAAAATTCAATCAACACACGAAACGCTGGTTGAAAGTTCAGAAAAAATAATGACGAGTGAGCGCTTTTGTGGGATCATTTTCTCTCATATTCCTTTTAGCTATTCAATTATTGAACTGTTAACTGTAAATTAACTCCGCACCCCCCCCCCCGAGAAAAAAGAAACTGAATGTCTTTTCAAGTGTGATTTTTGATTAAGTTAATTGAATTTTAAGAAGTATGTCATTTGTGTAAACTTGAAGACAGAGGTGCCCACAGGGGTGGATTATGGCGCAAGTTGCACCATCAAAATTTTTGGGGGGGGATTTTTTTAACTAATATATTTATTTATTTAATTATTTATTATTTTTTTTCTAATTTAAATTATTTACTGATTTTTTTAATAGAAATTATTCATTAATTTATTTTTTTAATTTAAATTAGTTCTTTTATTTCTTTATTATGATTTTTTTTTGTGTGCGTGTGTGTTTGCTTAGAGTGTCTGGATGGGAAAAAAGCTATTCTATTCTGCGTATAATTCGAACTTAAAAAGAAATATATCTATAGTTATATTTTAAAAATAAATAAATAATATTTAAAAAATAAATTCAATGAAAAAGGGGGGGGGGGTAAAAATAAAAATAAAAAACACGAGGGTTGGGAAAAATTGGGGGGGGGGGGATTTGCGCCATTGAGCTTGGGGGGGGCACCCCCCCCCCCCCCGAGAAAAAAGAAACTGAATGTCTTTTCAAGTGTGATTTTTGATTAAGTTAATTGAATTTTAAGAAGTATGTCATTTGTGTAAACTTGAAGACAGAGGTGCCCACAGGGGTGGATTATGGCGCAAGTTGCGCCATCAAAATTTTTGGGGGGGATTTTTTTACACTAATATATTTATTTATTTAAATTATTTATTATTTTTTTTCTAATTTAAATTATTTACTGATTTTTTTTAATAGAAATTATTCATTAATTTATTTTTTTAATTTAAATTAGTTCTTTTATTTCTTTATTATGATTTTCTTTTTGTGTGCGTGTGTGTTTGCTTAGAGTGTCTGGATGGGAAAAAAGCTATTCTATTCTGCGTATAATTCGAACTTAAAAAGAAATATATCTATAGTTATATTTTAAAAATAAATAAATAATATTTAAAAAATAAATTCAATGAAAAAGGGGGGGGGGGTAAAATAAAAATAAAAAACACGAGGGTTGGAAAAAATGGGGGGGGGGGGATTTGCGCCATTGAGCTTGGGGGGGGGGGCACCCCTGCTTGAAGACACATGTTTCAGAGCTGCAAGGGATTTTTTTTTTTTTTTTTTTGCATGTAAAACGATGTGAATTCAGGAAGGATGCAAATATCCGACAAAAGCTGTTTTTCATAAGAATTGACCAACTTCACGTATCGTAACGATGAAGCCCCCCCCCCCCCCCAAGTGTTTCTTTCAGGCATCTCTCCGGGGGGGGAGGGCACTGCCCTCCCGGAGAAAGTCAACTGCCCCCCCAGTGGCGTATTTACGTATGGGCTTAATGGGCTATAGCCCAGGGCGGCACGATTGGGGGGCGGCACTTTTTCCATGCAAAGTGAAAACTTTTTTTTTTTAATATACATAGACAGCAGGGCCAGTAGGGCGGATCGGCCGCGAGAATTACATCAATTAATTGAATTAAATACTGTTCTTTATTTATGAGCAAGAATCTGAGAGAGTGTCACACCTGTGATTCATGACGTCTCAGATATTTTCCAAAAAATTACCAAATGTTTATTATTTTATTGAAAGACAAAATCCAGAATGCTTTGTTCTAAAGTTGAGTTGTTTAGTTTTTGTGGATCCCTAAAGGTGAAGGTGCGGCATCAAAAATTAAGCGGATTTTCAAGACATGGAAGTTGCTGTGAGTCAAAACTCTTACCAGGAACTGCTGAACTCCAATTTTCTTTTTGTATATGGAATACAGAAGGTTCAAACTTTACAAAATGAATGTTAAATTTGAGGTAAGTTGTTGCCGTAAGGTCAGTGAAGGCCCTCAAAACAAGGCATTTTTGACGTTTTTCAGCATTTGAGGTCTAAAAACAGCCATGCCCCCTGCTTGGGGGCACGGCAATGACCGTCACCCCTGCTTGGGGTCTGGGGAGGCATCGTGCTTCCAAAGTGGCATGGAACCCAAAGACACCGTCACAACTCAATTCCAATCATTGGCGGCAACATTCCACGAGGAGGCTATTATGAAGCTTGTTCACAGATATAACAAATGCTTCAATCGTCAAGTTGATTATGTAGAGAATTGTAGAGCATTGTACCTTACTTTTGATAATAAAATATTTTTTTTATTTGAATCCGTTTATTTTTTATAGCCTAACGGAGGTTGAAAAAAAAACAACCCTCGTACATTATTTTAAAGTGCTTACACTGGTCTTTCAAACGACACTACTTTTGCCGTGGCAACTAAAATGTACAAGCTGTTTTTGAACCTCAAAAATGCTGAAAAACGTCAAAAATGCCTTGTTTCGAGGGCCTTCACTGACTTTACGCTTACGGCAACATCTTACCTCAAATTTAACATTCATTTTGTAAAGTTTGAACCTTCTGTATTCCATATACAAAAAGAAAATTGGAGTTTAACAGTTCCTGGTAAGAGTTTTGGCTCACAGCAACTTCCTTTCTTGAAAATCCGCTCCTTCACCTTTAGGGATCCACAAAAACTAAACAACTCAACTTTAGAACAAAACATTCTGGATTTGGTCTTTCAATGAGATAATAAACATTTGATAAATTTTCGGAAGCTCCGCCCACTGCCGTGAATGTAATTGATGGCCGGCGCCGTGTACGTAGCCACTACGATGAAAATATCGTTTCGATTTGAAGTGAATTGTTTATTTTTGTTTATGCTGTTTCATGTTTTGTTTTTGGTAGAATATCCACGGTATGCATTTTTAATTTTTATCATTGCTATATTTGTATGCTTCACTGTGCTTTTTATCTATACTCTTTATTTTTGGTATTCAATAATTGTATGGTATACAGGGTATGTCAAATAAGGTACCGTAAAATGGGGTTAATCGGAACACTTTTCAGCTTTGATCGTAAAAAAAGCAGTTAAAAGATTTTTTTTTAATTTTATTTTTTGGATAAAAACTTCGGTCTTGCTTTACTTTTGATATTCCAAGCAAAGACAAAAGATTTTGAACAATTACTATTAAAATATATAGCAAATTATGGGTGTTCCGAATCACCCCGCTGATAGGGGTCAATCGGAACACTTGTTAAAATTTTTATTTTTTTCAATTTAATCTGTAATAGGTCTCACAAACATGAGTAATATTGATGGGGGAGAATAAGAACAGATAATTACTGTCAAATAAATGTATAATTTCAGTACCAGTAAACGTTTATAATTTGTGAAAATTCAAAATAATTTTGAACTTATGAAAAATGAAAAGTAATTTTAAGAAATACTTTTGAATTGAAATACAAAGATTTAACATGAATGGAAGTCACTCATGTCGTCCACAAATATGTACTTGTCCTTAAAACTAGCAATTGTGACTTGGCTTAAGTTTTTTCATAACATCTCCTGGGATGAACTCTACCTTTTCTTTAGTTTTTTGAAATTTCTGGGTTTCGGGGATTGTCCTGAAAGATTTTTTCGCTTATTCATCACTGTCTGTGTGCTGGACGTTTACTACATAAAGTCTATGTGACTTTCCCCCTTTTATTTTAAGTAAAAAGAAGTCTCCTGGAGAAAAAATCTTTTGAAATCTGCAACTTTTGTCATTCTAAGATCTAGTTGCTCACGAGAAGGGATAAACAGTAATAAATCCTTGTCCTTGTCTTGATTAGAAGAATTAGGGTTAGAATCTTGATTTTTCAAACAGTTTCCTTCAAATAAGTTTGAATTGGAACAACAGAACTAAGTGTTCCGATTCACCCCGCAATTTTTTTTCCTATGGCATTTTTCAAAATTCTTCACTTTTATGACACAATTTATAAAAAATGTAAATTCTAATGTGGTATTCTGTTGTTCAGATACATGTATAATTGAAACATACCACTCATAGTTTTTAAATATAAGAAGGTTTGTTCTTGCATATGAAGTTTTGCAGTCTATGAAAATGTGATGTTTCCTAGCATTCAACGTGCAGCCCTCTTTAGAAGCCAGTAGCGTTGCGAGATTGACAAAAGTAATTTTTTCCTACTTCCTATGATCTTACCTTTCTAAAAAAAAAATTCATGTCGAAAAATACTCAATAGTATATTTATGAAGAATTTCTTTGTACGGTCGGGAAGTTTTGTTCCGATTGACCCCGCTGTTCCTATACACCCCATTTTACGGTATTAGTAATTTTTCACATATTCTGTCAGAATAAAAAATTTCTAAGGTTAATTTTTTCCCCCACAAAATAGTACATCCGCATTAGTTAAAAAATGGCATACTTACTACGTTTCAAAAAAGACGATTTAATAGAGCTGTCGAAAGAGTTAGGACTTATCGTAGAGGAAGAGGACACGAAAATAAAGCTAAAGGATAAAATTATCAAACAAGAGGGCTATGTAGAGGAAGACGTCAAGGCTCTGCTAGACGCTATCCAAGAAGAAAAAGATCTCGAAAAATTAAGAATCCAAGAAGAAAAAGATCTCGAAAAATTAAGAATCCAAGAAGAAAAAGATCTTGAAAAATTAAAAATTAAAGAGGAGAAAGATTTCGAAAAATTTAAAATCCAAGAAGAAAAATTAAGAATACAGGAGGAAAGGGAGTTCGAACTTGAAAAATTAAGAATACGAGAAAATAGGGAACTCGAATTGGAAAAGTTAAGAATACAAACACAACAGCAACTGAATGCAGATAATCAAACAGAAAATATCGCAACGCCGCCGGCTAAATTTGTTCACGAAGCGTTCCACAAATTTAATATGAAGGATGATATTAGCTTAAATTTAACACTGTTCGAAAGACATGCTGAATTAATTTTGCTGCCGAAGAAAGACTGGGTCCAACGACTTATAGGATTGATTCCGATTGACGTAGCTCACATGATCGCCCGAGAACCCGCAGAAAAGGCCAATGACTACGACCACGTAAAAAGTCTGCTATTAAAAAGATTTAAATTGTCTCCAGAAAAATTTCGCCAACTATTTGTTTCGCATCGAAAAGTCACCGAACACACATGGTCAGATTATTACAACGAACTGAAGACTTATTACGAAGGATGGATTTCAGGCCTTAAGATAGAAACTTTCGAGAAACTCAGCGAATTAATTATAGCCGACCAAATGAAGAGAAAATCGCCGTACGAGTTCAAAGAACATTTTCTAGATGAATGGGCAACCATTAATTCACCAATTGAGTTAGCAAGGAAATTCGAAGAGTATGAAGACGTACAAAGAACATTGAAGCCAAAACCGTCGAATTCTGCTGAAAGACGAAAATTCGAAAACAGAGAAGCTAATAATGCTGGGAATGTTTACCAAAACTCCGAAAATTTCAGAAACGAAGAATATAGGTACGAAAGAAAACCGTTCCATGCTTATCGAGAACCATTCGCAGTAAGAAATAATTCACCGAAGAACCAAGAACATTTAAGAAACGAAGGATATAAGTACGAAAGAAAACCGTTCTATTCTAATCGAGACTCATACACCGAGAAAAACAATTTACCGAACAAAATGATATGCTGTTTTTGCCGAATGCCAGGTCATTACGGTGCAGAATGTCGAAATCGCCCTAGTACGAAGAATAGCAAATCTCCGACCACCGAGATACAACTTTGCTCCGGAAAATCAGAAAAAAAACACGGTACGAAGAAAGTAACCCTCAGAAACAAAGTTTTCAATGCATTGATTGACAGTGGTAGTTCTGTCAGCCTCTTACGTGAAGATATCAGCAAAAAAGTCGTAAAACCCTCCGAACTTTCAAAAGAGCGATTCCATACCAAATCACCGAAAAAAAAAAAAGTTGGTCGCACGACCGACTCGGATTTTTTTTTAATTTGGTACACAGATTGATGGTATAGAGGTATGAAAAAGCCCAAAAGGAAAGTTACCTGCTCCACTTATTTTCTGAGATACATGCCCTCAAAGTTTGTCCGCCACGTCAAAATACTAAAAAAGTGATGTTATTTAATCATTTTTTATAAAAAATCGTACTCATGCAAAATAAAAGTGTTAGATATCTATGGAAACTAGTTACTCCAAGCATTCTGAAAAAAAATACTAGAACGTTCATAATGAAAATTGCCAAGGTACAGGGCTCTTTGAAGTTGTCACCACAAAAACTTGATTTTGCAGATTTTGCTAAAATTCAGGCATTTATTACAAAAAAAGGCAAACAAAACCAAAGGTTTTCTCACTTTCTGGTAGTGTACAGGTCTTCCCTGTAAATTGCTACGCAATAAATTTTTTGGGTTTCTCACTCCTTCTTGGAAATATTTTAGCTTAAAGATAAGCCATAAGGCAAAAAATGCGTTTTTGGCCATCTTGGCAGCCATTTTTCTCATAAAGGGGGAGCAATAGAAACTTTAATTTTTTTTTTAAACAAGCCACTGATATGTTAGCTATTCACAGGAAAAGAGTTTACTTTTGGTTATTTCTCCCATTAAGAGATATCCTGCTGACAGTATATGCATGTTTTTCGCGACGACCATATGCTTTTGTTCCCCCTCTCATGGACTTAAAATTAATTAAACCAAAAAATAATGATATATTTATTATTAGCTGTATTATCTACCCAATATGTCATGAAATTTAATTTATTAAATCATTGAACAATAAATTAGATAATTGATGAAAAAAAGAAAAAGTATTTCTCTGATGCCTGAGCATTATGCATTCATAATTATAAAGCAGTAAATACTTTCTTGAGAAATTAATTAACATAAATGAGCTCTAAATAGTTATATTATAAGCAATACCCAATCTTGTGATTGGGATACTCCTGTTTTTAATTGAAGAATTTCTTGAATATCACATGAATATCAGGAAAATAAATGAGGTCTTTTCGTTTGATGTAGGATATTTTATGACAAATTTCATTTGATGGGTTACTAACTGAGCATGGTGATAAAGAGCTATTAATTTCAGCATCGAATTCCATTTTACCTTATTAACAGTTAAATATTTACAAAATAATTAAATAAATAATTTAATATAAAGCCAAGAATTAAAATTAGTGCAACTAATTTATTCCCATACTGATCTTTACAAAATTGACATGCGTTGAGCACTGATAAGAACTGACAAGAAAAATTTTACTCACTAAAATATTAGTTCACAGATACTATAAAGCATACATTCTATTTTCCACAAAATAATACTGCAACAAAGAACAAGGGTATCCTCCTGTTTATAGCCATCAATCAGGAACATCCAATCACAAGATTGGGTATTGCCTATGAGATAAATATTCGAAGCTCCTTTATTTTAATTGATTTTTCAAGAAATTCTTTAGTACCTACCCCTTTATACCCTTGTTCTTTGTTGCAGTATTATTTTGTAGAAAATAGAATGTACGCTTTATAGTATCTGTGAACTAGTATTTTAGTGAGTAAACTTATTCTTGTCAGTTCTTATCAGTGCTCAGCACATGTCAGTTTTGTAAAGATCAGTATGGGGATAAATTAGTTGCACTAATTTTAATTCTTCAAGCATGGCTTTATATTAAATTATTTATTTAATTATTTTGTAAATATTTAACTGTTAATAAGGTAAAATGGAATTCGATGCTGAAATTAATAGCTCTTTATCACCATGCTCAGTTAGTAGCCCATCAAATGAAATTTGTCATAAAGTATCCTACATCAAACGAAAAGACCTCATTTATTTTCCTGATATTCATGTGATATTCAAGAAATTCTTCAATTAAAAACAGGACTATCCCAATCACAAGATTGGGTATTGCTTATAATATAACTATTTAGAGCTCATTTATGTTAATTAATTTCTCAAGAAAGTATTTAGTGCTTTATAATTATGAATGCATAATGCTCAGGCATCAGAGAAATACTTTTTCTTGTTTTCATCAATTATCTAATTTATTGTTCAATGATTTAATAAATTAAATTTCATGACATATTGAGTAGATAATACAGCTAATAATAAATATATAATTATTTTTTGGTTTAATTAATTTTAAGTCCATGAGAGGGGGAACAAAAGCATATGGTCGTCGCGAAAAACATGCACATACTTTCAGCAGGATATCTCTTAATGGGAGAAATAACCAAAAGTAAACTCTTTTCCTGTGAATAGCTAACATATCAGTGGCTTGTTTTAAAAAAAAATTAAAGTTTCTACTGCTCCCCCTTCATGAGAAAAATGGCTGCCAAAATGGCCAAAAACGCATTTTTTGCCTTATGGCTTATCTTTAAGCTAAAATATTTCCAAGAAGGAGTGAGAAACCCAAAAAATTTATTGCGTAGCAATTTACAGGGAGGACCTGTACACTACCAGAAAGTGAGAAAACCTTTGGTTTTGTTTGCCTTTTTTTGTAATAAATGCCTGAATTTTAGCAAAATCTGCAAAATCAAGTTTTTGTGGTGACAACTTCAAAGAGCCCTGTACCTTGGCAATTTTCATTATGAACGTTCTAGTATTTTTTTTCAGAATGCCTGGAGTAACTAGTTTCCATAGATATCTAACACTTTTATTTTGCATGAGTACGATTTTTTATAAAAAATGATTAAATAACATCACTTTTTTAGTATTTTGACGTGGCGGACAAACTTTGAGGGCATGTATCTCAGAAAATAAGTGGAGCAGGTAACTTTCCTTTTGGGCTTTTTCATACCTCTATACCATCAATCTGTGTACCAAATTAAAAAAAAATCCGAGTCGGTCGTGCGACCCCCATTCGGTGATTTGGTATGGAATCGCTCAAAAGAAACATTAATACTTACCGGCTTCGGAAATTCACAGGTAGAAACTAAAGGTTCGTTTGAAGAAGAAATTGAATTGGATAAGGAAAAGTATAATTTGACATGGCATGTTGTCCCTAAGCAGCAGCTGGGATTTGAAGCGATCATAGGAAGAGATATCCTACAACAAGCATCAGTCGAATTTGCTAAAGACGGAATCAAATTCAGCAAGAGAGAAAATCAAGTTTGGTCTATGCATGCGCAGCTATTTGAAGCCAGAACGCAAGACGAAATCGATGTCAAACATGTTTCAAACCCGAAAATAAGGGAAGACTTATCGGAATTAATCTCTAATTATACGCCAAAGAAAACTGAAACAACAAGTGTATCAATGAAAATCATTTTAACCCTCCGCGTACGGCTCAGTTTTTATACTTTCCGGTCCTGAAATACGGGGCGATTTTTTTAGATTTTCTTTATCTACATATGTTACATTTCACATATTTATTAACTGTTTTAAAATAATCCAAGAATTTTAATAGCTTTTCCGCTTTCAAAATATATATAAATTTCAGCGGGCAAGGTTTATAAGTTAAAAAATTCACGCGATATTTTTATTATCAGATGAATAGATGAATATAATTTTTAAACAATTTGTCTCAAAAAATATTACAGAAATTTTGGTTATTTCCACCGCTTACACGTGGCAAATCCATATCTTTCATAAATGCTTTTCGCGCGAAAGACAAAAAAAAAAAAGCTCACACACAATAATGCGCGGGAAAAAACAAGCAAGAGGAAAAAAAATCCAGAATCCTCTAGTGCCATCTAGCAGCGAAAATAAGCATAATATGATGTTTTTTTAACCTACACGGGAAAATAGCGCAATCCGTATTGAAATAGGGAGAAAAAATTCTTCGCCCGCGATTTTCACGTGGCCCGTGGTTTTGGGACGAAACTGATACCCCGCTGAAATCGCGGGAGCCGTACGCGGAGGGTTAAAGGATGACATTCCGGTTTACCAGTCAGCGCGCCGACTATCATTCTCCGAGAATCAAGTTGTAAACAAACAAATTGACGAATGGCTAGAACAAGGAATAATACGACCCAGCTCATCAGAGTACGCAAGTCCAATTGTACTGGTAAAAAAGAAAGATGGAAGTACCAGATTATGCGTGGATTACAGAAAACTAAACCGCAAACTCGTCAAAGATAGATTTCCACTACCATTAATAGACGACGTCTTAGACAAGCTTCAAGGAGCTAAAGTTTATTCGACACTTGATTTAAAAAACGGATTTTTTCACGTAAACGTAAACGAAGATAGCAAACAATTCACCTCTTTTGTCGTTCCAGATGGACAGTTTGAGTTTAATAAAGTCCCTTTTGGTCTCAGTACAAGCCCCAGTGTATTCCAGAGATTTATCTTCAGTATTTTCCGAGAACTTATGCGAAAAGGCATTGTAATCATCTATATGGACGATTTAGTAATTCCAGCGAAAGACGAAAGAGAGGGACTGGAGAAGTTGAAGAAAGTCTTCGAAGTTGCTTCAAAATTTGGTTTGGAAATAAAATTTTCCAAATGTCAATTTTTACAAAGAAAAATTGAATTTTTGGGTCACATTATCGATAACGGAACAATTCGTCCATCTTCAGCTAAAACACTAGCAGTGAAAAAGTTTCCCATGCCTACTACGGTTAAGCAAGTCCAAAGTTTCCTAGGCCTCACCGGCTATTTCCGCAAGTTTATTCCGGAATATTCTAAAATAGCAAAACCATTAAGCGACTTGACAAGAAAGGACAAGCCATTTGTATTCGATCGAACTCAAATCGAAGCGTTTGAAAAGCTGAAGAAATTGTTAACGGAAAGTCCAGTGTTGAGTATTTTCAGACCAGGAAGAAATACCGAGTTACATGCAGATGCAAGCCAACATGGCTACGGGGCTGTTTTATTACAAGAAGACGACGATGGCAAATTGCATCCTGTTCTATACATGTCCCAGAAAACCACTCCGGCTGAAGAAAAATATAGTAGTTACGAGTTAGAAGTCCTTGCTGTCGTCACAGCTCTAAAAAAATTTCGTACTTATCTCCTAGGCAACCCCTTCAAAATTATCACCGACTGTTCAGCATTCCAAAAGACTATGGATAAAAAGGATTTAGTTACCCGAATAGCCAGATGGGCCCTCCTTTTGGAAGAGTTTGACTACGAGATAATCCATCGACCAGGCAAGCGGATGCAACACGTAGATGCCTTAAGCAGAAATCCAGTAGCCGTAATTACGGATGATACTCTCACCGCAAAATTGAAACGGGCTCAACAACTAGATGAAAATGTCCAACAATTAAAATCCCTCCTGAATAGTGACGCACAAGACTTTTTCGAAAGAAATGACATTTTATACAAATATGAAAACGGCCGCGAATTAATTGTTGCACCTATGCAAAGTGAACTCATTAAATTGGCTCACGACAAAGGACATTTTGCAGCAACGAAAACTGAAGAGATCGTTAAATTGGACTTTTTTATCCCAAATTTAACAAAACGCGTGCAAGACGTGATTAGAAATTGTGTACCATGTATACTAGCAAATAAAAAGAGTGGAAAAAAGGAAGGATTCTTAAACCCTATTCCTAAAGAAGATATACCGCTAAGCACCTATCATGTTGATTTCATAGGCCCTATGCCTTCAACAAACAAAAAATACCAGCACATCCTAACCGTTGTTGACGGATTCACAAAGTTCACCTGGCTTTATCCATCTAAATCCACTTCTGCGGAAGATGCACTCGAGAAATTGAGACTGCAACAAAAAACTTTCGGAAACCCCTCAAGAATAATAACCGACCGAGGACCAGCATTCATCGCTAAAGCTTTTAAAGACTATTGTGAAGACGAGAAAATACTTCATCTGCCAATAGCAACTGGAGTACCCCGAGGGAATGGCCAAGTCGAGCGAGTACACAGCACGCTTATACCAGTTCTCACCAAACTATCCATCGAAGACCCGACCAAATGGTACAAGTACGTAGACAAACTACAAAGAACACTTAACAGCACCTCCAACCGAAGTACCAAGCGGACTCCTTTTGAGCTGCTGGTGGGCACCACTATGAGAAACAAAGAAGACCTTCATATACAAGAATTATTGATGGAAGAATACCTAGAAGAATTGGATGAAAATCGGAATCTGCTCCGACAAGAAGCGAAGAAAAACATCCAAAAAGTTCAAGCTGAAAATAAAAAAAACGTACGATAAAAAGCGTAAGAAAGCTCCTGAATACCAAGTAGGAGATTTGGTGGCAATCCAACGAACTCAGTTTGGAACAGGGTTAAAATTGAGACCGAGATTTTTGGGACCCTACAAAATAGTAAATGTTAAGCCAAAAGATAGGTACGACGTGCAGAAAGTAGGTACTCATGAAGGCCCTAACTCAACCACATCCTCGGCTGATATGATGAAATTCTACTCACAAACTTAACTTTTTTTAAATATATTTTTTTAATTTCTTATATTTATCTTCGTAATGTTGTTATATTGTTTATATTTGTGTACGAATTTTCATATTGTAACCATGTTGTCTTCATCGTATATTCACGTAATGTTTAATCGTGTTTTTTCCAAAATATTGTTAAATTTATGTTTCGTCACTGGGGGCCAGTTCCAGCAGGATGGCCGAACCTGTAGGAATGAGTGGCAACACTTAAGAGAGCGCGCGTAACACCGCCCTCTAGCGAGCATAAGAGATCGAGCGAGCATTAGGACACCGACAGTGGATGTAGAAGCACGCTTCCGTTTTGTTCCTCGACGCGTAAGCGTACGTGCCTGTTACTATGTGTTACAACTGTACTATGTGTTATGTGGAGTAATAAATGTTCTATATATATATATATATATATATATATATATATATATATATATATATATATGAATGAAAATAGAGGATTTTTAAGTTTTAAATGGCTCCGCAAAATCTTAAAAACAGTAGAGAACTGAATCTATTGGAGTTGGACATCATTCAAGGGAAAAAAATTTCGGATAAGATTTTTCCAAACAGCAGGTTTATTTTAATCAATTTCTCTGTGGGGCTATCTATAAATCGGTACCTCAGAGCCGGACTAACCTAAGTCCTGAAACGGCGGTTTTCACTTCATTACCGCATTGTATATAGAGTCTTATTCCACTTCGACCCATGAGAACGCTATTCTGCAAAAGAAATTCCTTCAATTACTTAGCAGCGTCAAGAAAGCGGAAGTTCCATCCTTCGTATGGTTCAGACAAACGTTTTTACTCTCTCCCGAAATAAAAATGAACTTATGTTAGTCAGTCTTTAAAATACAGAAATGATGTCACACTTTTTTCACTATTTTTGAGCCTCTAACCCCTAAGTCATAAAGTGTCACACTTTACCATATCTCCATCCCCCTTTGTGACATGTCACACTATTTTTAATTAACATGTAATTATAAAAATGCGTGATGGCACACTTCTTGTTACTCCTGCTTCCCGCTTGTCACAAACTGTCAGTTTCACGAATCCTCCTCAGCGGAACATCATTGATGGATACGAATGCTAGAAATAGGAGAGAAAGGTATTTTGGAAGAAGAAGGACATTTAAATTTTGCAAATACAATTACAAACGTGACAACCAGGCTCAGTGCCGAGATAGGCTGGTCCTAGTCAAGTTATACCCCCCCCCCCCCCACTTCTCCCCCTATGAATATAACTAACAGTGCGAAAGCTATCATCTACTTTACTCACTGCAGCTTCTCCCGGGAAGCTGTTCCTGGTGCCCAAGAGTCTACTGAAATAGGAACTTTTCCTAATCTAGAGGTTAGCCTGAGATTTGAACAGCTTAAAACAATGATACCTTGCACTGTCTAAGCACAGAAGTCGTATCTTCACTTTTTAACAAAATTAAGTTATTGTCACCAGGTGATTCTTTGCAACGAATTTTTTAAAATGCAATGTTTTATGGTCATTAGAGAACGAGAAATATTTTTTTTTTTTTTAATCTGAAAAAGAACCTCCTGAATCAAATACATGGAGGCGCAAAACTTTGAACAGCAATTTCTCAGTTAGATATCGCCTGCAGATACCACTTTTGTGCTTATAACGGCAGTTTACTGCTTTACATACAAAAATTTAACCCTTTTAACATATTCATTTTTATAAATTCAAACAACTAAATCATGACCCTTCTGTCTCTCCTTTGCTCAACACTATAGTATATATTACATGAAAGGCAATAGCTTTTAAATTATCAAATTGGCAACACGTTAATTGTACTTACAAATGCTGTGCAGTACAATAGGTACGTATCATATTTTCAATGAAAGTTGAGTGCTTGCTCAATATCTTATTTAAAGTAAGCTGCTTGACTAGCTTTGAGGAGGTAGTAGCTTGTTAACAGCATCATTATTTGGTGAATCGCAGTAAGTTTCAGCCTTATGATTAGCTTTTTTTTTTTGATATTCTGAGAGTAATTCGAATAATCAGCGCTTCAGATAGTAGAAATTCGGATAATTGGACTCTCACCCACTGCAGTTTGAAAATTGTAGGCTAGTTCTTGTGAAAAAATCCATTTCGGATACATTTTTCTTAAAGAGAACCTTACGAATTTCAATACCTATGTTTCAGCAAATTTTAAGAGGTGTTTATTGTTAAAATATTTAAATTGAGAGCAGATTTAATTCGAACAGTATGTGTGCAGATTAAAAATGTTGCTCAATGTTTTTAAAGTCGGTTATTATGAGAACGTCTAAATTATTTTAAAATATGGCAATAATGTTTGGATACCAAGAAGGTTTCAAAGGAAGCAAGACCACTTAAGTATAGTTCTGTTTTAATTATTTACTTTAATTTTACTGAATTTCAGTATTGTTTGGGAATTTCTTGGTAAATTTAATGTATAATGTCGTTTTCAAAAATTTTGAAAAAAGAATTAAATAAATAAATAAAACTAATGAAAAAAATGGGAGAAACATAAATCTTTTCCCATAATTTTTATAGTTTTTAGCTCCTTTTCCTCACGTCTGAGTCTACAAAATAATTTTCTGACATTTTGGCAACATGCATATAACAAAAAGTTTTTTGCATTACTTTTCGTTAAAAAAAATAAATAAAAAATCGAGCAACTTTTATTGAACTGGTTCAACTACAATAAAAAATGAAACATTTTTAAAAAATGTGTTTTAAAAATGTTTTTTTTTTCAAAAAAAAAAAAAAAATGCAACATTTATGTAAAAATTTCAGATGCAAGGTTCATTTTCTCGGTCTTCATTAATTAATTTATGTACTTTTCTCTACTAATTTATTTATTTATTCATATCTAATTTTCAAAATATTTCCATTTAAAGGAAAACCAAAAAACCAGCCCAAATTAAACTTAAGCAGTTCTAAAATTAGTCCAACAACGAATGCAAAGAAATATAAAAAAATCTTTCTACAAACATTCCCTAAACACTTAACGGAAATTACGTTCTTTGGCTTTTTATTTCTCTTTACTTTTTGGTTAAAGTTATGTCAATGCATAAAAAGGAAGTAATTAATAAGTAGTTGAATTAATAAATGAAGGAGCGCAACAATAACAAAACAACGATATAAAACATATTTAAATTAATAATTAAAGTTATCTTATTTTAACTTAATTAAACGCTGCTGCTCTGTGGAAGAATTAGATGTACCTATAATGTGTAATATATAATCTGAAAAAAAAACTTTTTGCTCAAACGAAAAGTCAAATACTATTATCGTACTGATGTAGAATAAGGAGAAAGAAAATCATTATAGTATTACACAACAACTAGGGTAAAGCATTTAATTACATGTCAATTAATTTCCCCTACAGTAAAAATAGAAAGAACATTAACGAGAATTTTATCTTTCAATAAGTCGTTTATTCTCGTTATTTTTCTTTTTTTTTTTTTTGAAAAACTTTTAGCACAAAGTTTTTTTTGCGTAGTTTGTACTTTCTTTAAATTTGCCATACAGCTTTATTTGACAGGATGTTTTTAATTTAAGATCGCAATCAATCAGGAATTTTCGGTTTAAACTCTACCTAAACCCATCTAAAAAAATCCTCACCAAATAAGGGCAGAAATCCTTTCACTGAAAAGTTCACGATGCATGAAAAGATAAGAAAATCTTCAAGTCTACATTTAATCCCCTTAGTAACAACTTGAAGTTACCCATGACATAATCCCCCAGCCCATTTTAAACACTTTCTCTTTATTCTTCTCAGTTTCTTCAGAAAAAGTTTTAAGGAACTCAAGCATACTTTAGTCGCGTTGCACTTAAAATATATTTTTAAAAAGCAGAGTATGTGAGTTGCTATAGACATAGGTATAAAACTAGAAAAACACGACAATATACGTTTAATCGATTTTTTTTTTATTTTTTAGAGCAGTGGCAAAATGCTATACATCTCATTTTTAGTCCTAAAACCTCGTATAGTCCCTCTTTCAGCTGGGCACTCTGCCAACGTCTCCTTCACCTCTTGGCAACCCGGATCTCTGCCCGTGCTTCTTCGCCGTGCAGCACATGGTGGCGCAGCGAAACGGACTCTATAGCAGGCGACGTCTCGCTGCACCAGTATGCAGGACATATTGTCGAAGGACAAAGATGCACACATAGCAACACACACACACACACGATCACAACTCGTCATTGCAAAAACATACTTTTTGTTCCAGGTGTCAGAATTTTAATTTATTATTATTATCATTATATTTTTTTTATTTTCATTTATCTATTTATTTATTTTTATTTATTTATTTTATTTATTTATTTTTATTTTTTGAGCTACGACAAATTACTATTTAATCTAGTTTTCGACAGTAGTTGAGTAGTTTCCCTTGTGACTCCTTTTTCAGATTGGACTTGGAGTAGCTTTGCCCGTTCATCTGATTTTTGGCACAAGTCCGACTCTGATCTTCGGTCTCTGCTCCTCCTGGTAGTAACCATCTATATCCTACACACACACATGACTGGTAGATCTTAGCAATATTATTAGAGTTCTCCAATAGGTCAACTAAAAGAGTTTTATCCAGTAGTCGGTCTATCAAGAGCCACCGTTTCTAAGTGGTAATGCATTAAATGAAGAAAACATACCACGGCTTGTAGTGAGGGTTCTAAGGACTTTTCTGAAAGTCGAATAGCACTATTTGATTTTCCAGTATTAACTGATGTGCCATCACAACCGATAGCTTATGTTCTTTATCAATAGAACTTTTTTTTTCTATAAATCGTGAAACTGAAGCTACAATTTCTTTCCCTGGGCCATTTACTGGAGCACCATGTCCGAAATATTTAGAGTCTGTTTCCTCAACCAAAGATATATGTTCTTCTGCAATTCTAATGCAGCTATGCTAGCGGAGCTCTATTTCGTTTGCCATCACGGTGCCCCGATAGAACGCGGGCACTGTGTGACGAGGGGCTTAGATTTTGTTTATAGTTTATATTATTTTACTTTTTACTCCACATAAATCACAGATGAATCCAAGTTTCAAGTATTAATTCAGTTAGATTCCACATTCATAAACAAGTTTCTAACCAAGCCGCAGGGCCTTGTAAAATGCTAATTTTGGTGAAAATTACGTAAGTTCAGAATAAATGTGGAAGATTTAAATGTTGTTTAATATCCTTTTTTTCAAACTCAATTTTGTCCTCCGACTTTGTTGTGTACATTTTTCAACTTGAATTATTTTTAACATTTATTCTTAATATTTAAAAAAAATTAGAAAAAATCATATTTTTGGAGAAATTCACGAACTTTAGGCCTCGTGCGGAACACCTAAACAATTTCTGATTAGACTGAAATTTTTTGTGGAATATGTGGGTAGGTAGGGGCAACTTTTTATCAACTTAGTAAATTGAATTTCGAAAAAAAGTTTTTTTCGATACACCCTAACACACACACACACACACACACACACACACACACACACACACACACACACACACACACACAAACCTCTATTGCAATTCATGATTGTGAAAAACACAATTTAATTTTAAGATGCGAAAAACATCTTTTTTTTTTTTTTTTTTTTTTTTTTTAAGTTTTTTGAATAATTGAGAGAAAGAATTTTTTTAAGTCAGTCAGTTAGTATGTGTGAAAATCACTTCATCAATCTCACATCTTTATTCTTCCATTTGAAAAACAATGATTGTCATGTCTCAAGAAAAACTCTTTTTGGTAAGATAAGGGAACCAAACGTAGCCGGTAGTAAGTTTTGATTATGCTTTGGTTAGGTGTATTTAGCTGTTTTTTTTTCTTTGAATCCTAAACTTATATGTAACACATATCAAGTATATTTTTTTCTTCATAAAATAAACTTTAGTTTTTTTTGTAGTAAAATTTCAAAACTGTAGCTTGTTGGACACTTGTGGAGCATAGTGTTCCAAAGGTGGCTCAGGCAGGGCCGCGCCGTGCCAATGTGCAAAGCCGTGCGGCGCACGGGGGCGCCAGAGCCTAAAAGGTGCCGAGCTCTACCGACCAAAAAAGCTCCAAACAGAAAAAAAATGAAATAAAAATCCAAATAAAATAAAATTTAACTCTTCATTAAAACGAACTCTGGTAATGAAGTTATACTGCTCAATGAGACAAGCAATCTCTCTCGCTACCTAACCCATGAAATAAAAATTATTGCCTTGTGTCTAAACAAGCTATTCAAAAGCTTTATCTTTTGCAATGGAAACACGGGATGTTAATGAATACATCAGCACTTTTCTTCGGAATGAGGCGCCGTGTAAGCTATTTCAGCATATCTATAAAGTTAAAAGCAAAAGAATCCAAGCAAATCTTCTACTTTGCATTAGGTTTCTTCCTTCCGTTGAATCAATACTACGTAAAATTTACTCTAGTGCAATGTATTTTAGTATTTTTAACAATTGTTCGTGGTGATTCGACTAATTTATGTCATCGTACATAAAAAAATACGGTATGAATATTTGCATGTTATTGTGCGCAACTTGTGTGTTACTTGTGCGCAATACATATTTACATATTATAGACAACAGTTTAGGTAAACATTTCAGTTTCAAAAAGAAACAATTTGACCATAATCACACGATTATCTCCTCTTTGCTTCAAACACTGTTTTTTTAATTAAAAAAAGGAGACCTTTGGACAATGCATTTGTATTTTATATTGAATTTAATGCCTTTTTACTAATCCGGATTCTATTGCTTTTCCGAGAAAGATTTCAGTTTCCGATTTTAAGGGGAATATCCTCCACTTTATACTTTAATTCAGAAATATAATCAGCACCCTGTTGTCATATTTTGACAGACAAAAAAGTGTGATTAATTATTTATCAAATACAAATTCGGGAGATATTTAGAGGTACTTTAATTTTGATATTTAAACTATTTCTTTTTCCAAAACACAATGGTGTATTCAAGGAGCTATTGAACTCGAAATAACTTTGAGATATGAAGTAAAAATATACAGGGTATTCCAAAATTAAATATTTGTCATGCTCCAATTTTTGTGTGCACGAAAAACCGGACGTTACGCTCGATAGGAATTTAAGTGAATCTGAAAACGTTTTATGAAAAGTATTTGACGAGTAGAAGTTTGGTTTTATAAGCAGTAGTTAAAATTCAGAGTTATTCCTATATTTTTCTAGTTAAATGTTTAACGATATTTTTAATGTAATAATTTAATATTTTTGATTTAAATTGTTAAATGTTATTAATATTTTATTTTCAATGTCAAGATTTGCACATTTCAGCTTACAAATGTTTCTGTTAATGAATTTTTATTCAATCCAGATTGGCCACAATAGAATAGTCGCATCCTTTTCAATGGTGTTAGAACACTTGACACAAGGTTTCGTATAGCTCATGTCGAAAACGTTGTTTTGTTTTTACCGCCAATTTGCTGAGTTATTTGCAGTAAGAAAGCCGTGTGTGTGTTCTCTCGCACGTGCATATTTTTTAAAACTTACAGTAATAATAATTAGTATTGACTTTTAGCCAGCTTCACACTTTTTAAATTTTGTAATTATTTATTTACGGTAAAATGATGAAGTCTATTTGGGGAACGGTAATAAAGGAGCGTTATTTGAGATAGAATATTAGTTTGAAATGATTGAGAGTTGACTGCAATTCTCGAAAACCAGGCCCGTCGTTGGAGGGGGGGGGGGGCTTTGAGAAATCAGTATATTAACAGCCGGTGTGGTTTTTGTTGTTTACCGATAAAATTTGCACCCTTTGACCCTGCTCCAAGGACAACTTTAAAACAATGAGCCTGTCTATGTACTCATTTTAGCGCATTTTTTTAACTCCCAAAAATAAATAAATAAATAAATAAATAAAAATAGCTTATGTTTTTTAATTTGGAACTTTTTCTATACTAAAAGAATACACACATCTAGTTTCATACACCCATTGCATGTTTTCCTTATAAAAAATTAATAATTAATTAATAAGTCCACATCGAAATAAGACTCTAAGAAAAAGATAATCAGGCAAAGAGATCTTGGAGATTACGGTAAAACTGTTTGTTGGACCATTGACTCTTTGATTGCGTTACATGAACGATTTGAATTTGACACAAAAGAAATTTTAGTCATGTACTTTTTTTTTAATTCAACTATTGAAAAACCTACTATTTTAGTTTGAGCTTCTTTAATTTAATATTCTTTATATTCCAACGTTTATAACGAAATAAATGTTTCGGGATACATTAAAAAAAACTTAATGCTTAAAAAATAGAACAAAAATTGAGAATAATCATTTTGAAAAGCATGAAAATATAATGTTATGTGTGAAAGTTTTTCGACATTTGGAAGTACTTTTTATGAGGGGAGGGAGGGAAATTATCCGCAAAACTTATTTTTTCTAAATTATATTTGTCTATAAAACATCAATGCTGGTGTTAATTATCGAACGTTACTGCATAAGGCGCTCAGAAGACATTTGCACGAGGGCGCCGATCAGGCTTGGCGCGGCCCTGGGCTCAGGTGTGTTAAAATAAACTTTAAAATGTAAAATTATAAAAATATCAGCAAACTGTTTTACTTCTAGAGGAGTAATACAATGTTCAGTTAAAAGAAAAAAATTAATTTCAAGCTAATTACTAGGAAAAAAATTAGCAATACGTTTCCCATCCTGTAGTGTTGGGTTTCATATCGCATATCGAGAAGGAAAGTGGGACTTTTTAAAGTTTATTAGCATTAAATTCGTATGGACTTAAAAAAACGATGTGCCCCTTCAATTCTCGGTGTGCGATCTCAAGTAGCATCAACTCATCGGATTTTGCTCGACCAATCATCGAACTCCACGTAAACTGATCCCGTAACGCACGATGACATCGTTCCGATCAGTATCTGAGCACGGTTTTCGATGAGCTACTTTTCATCGGAAAGCGATATTCTTCCGATCAACTTTCCCAATGAAAATAAGCCGAACATCCAAAATTGATCCTAAATTCATCGGCACGGGACTGCACTGCTTGTAAATTACTCCAAATCTCATCGTATTTCGAGAAAAACTCATCGGATTTTGCAGCTCGGATTCTGTTTGGCCGATGAGACATATTGGAGCAATTACCGATGAGAACTCATCGAATCCGATTATCGGCCTATGAGAATTTCATCGGGTTTCGATGAATAGCCGATCATCGGCCGATGAGATTATGCTGCTAGGGATATGTTCTGGTAATGAATGGTAATGCTGCTTTTGCTCTGAAATTCAACGGTTTTCAGTGTGCTCTTTTCGCACCACTCTAAACTTTATTTTGCGGTGCAATACTTATCTCCAATCATATTTTTCATTCTTTCAAGCATTCAAAAACTTTATTTTGTTTTATTAGAAATTAAACTATTTATCACAAAGTTTATATGTTACGCATGCATTCACAAAGTGTGCCTTAATAAATTTCTTAATTAGTTTCTGGCGAAGAACTAAACACCTATCAAACACAATCAGTTTAGGACCTTTTTATTTAAATTCTATTCAATCGTAGCCAAGGAAATCCCCCGTAAAGATAAGGATAAAAATTTCTTCTTCCAAAATCTCAAGCAGTGTGGAAAAAAAAGAAAAAATAATAAAAAAAGGAAAAGAAAGAAGAAGAAGATATTCTTAAGCCGCCTCTAATCCCTTTAGTGACATGTCCAAGATAACCGTGACGTAATCTTGCAGTCCTTTTCGTTTCTTTCTTACCTTTTTTTTCTCCTTTTCTCTAGGGTACTACTATTACACTTTTGCCAGTCTAGGCAAATGTTTGTAGTTTTACAGAGATTTATTGCAAGATTTTTCGCAAAAATAGCCACGTAGGTATTTTCGATACAAAAGTCTAACATTTATTTCAGCTTCAAAGACTAAAAGGGATTGTACTAAATCAAGCGGTTAGTCGCGCTCCAACTTTTAAAATTTCTGTAGCACATAAACGTAAATTTAATCGATTCTCTGGAGATACTAAATCCGTTAACTCAAGTTATGGGTGATATAAAAATTTTTAAACATCTTAAATGCTCAGAAAAGAAAAACGCATTTTGATGGCAATAATATACTTTTAATTGATTTTCCTTCATTTCTTAATTCGTTTTGTTTTAGTGATGATAGCTGAAAACAAAATCAGGTTAAAATGTTGTGTGAATAACTTATAACAGCACTGAAATCTGTATTTGCAACCGAAATAACGGGAAAGACTGGCTTATTTTTTTATTAATCTAGAGTTAATTTCCAATAGTGGAAAACCTACTTATACCCCATTTGTACATTTATTTGTTTTCATTTTTCCTTTTTATGCATTTCCTATCATATTTCGTTTCAAACAAAAAAAACCTCCTCTACACATTTATAACACTCCTTACTGTTCAAAGGCTCCATAATTTTCTAAAAATACTTTTTCTTAAAGAAAATGAATCAAGTAGTTATGAAACGATGACTTCGGACATTATGATTCCTTCAAAAGACACGAGCTGTTTTAGCTGAAAGGATAATAAATTTATCACTAAAAAAAGGAAAAAGAAGTAACTTTTTTTAAGCTAATGTGTGATAAACTTGCAACACTAAAACTTGAAATATATTCAAGAAAATTATAATTAAAGAATAAATATTACTCGCCGCTACTGGTCGTAATACTTTTTAATATCGTTTTGAAAAATATAAGTTATTTCCTTCCCTTCTTAACTTTCAAAATATAATATGTAACTAAAAAACAGTCTATTTAAAACTTGAAACGACGAAGGAACCCTTTTGACAAAAAGAGACCTCTACGTAAGGTGTGAATAATATGCATTTTTTTAATTATTCTGTGAGAAACAGTATCTTGTAAAGATAAAACGCGTTCATTCCATGTAAAATCAACCAATAAAAAATATTAACCTAGCCATGTCAGATTGTTATTAAACTGTTAAAATTTTTACTCTTCGACATCTCAAATTAATATGATATATTTTCTTGAAGCATATCATTCCTAAATGGTGAGTAATTAATATTTGAAGTAATTTGAAAGCATTTTTTTTTACTTGCCGGCAGTGCTTTGAAATGTTATAACTCAATTTTAATGGAAGCTTCAGAGTTGCGTAATAGCTCATTTTAAAGAGAGTTATTGGCATTTTAATTTATACGCTTAAAGTTTTTTTTTTTTATTATTTAATTTTAAAGATTGTGTCCAACTAAATTTTTGAAAAAATATATCATTTTAATGTATTTTAATGAATACTTCAAAATTTTCGTTGAGGGTTTTTTTATTGTGAGTCTTGTACTGAATTTGTGAAATAAATTTCTATTTAGTTTTTATATGTGGGTGACTCTTCCAATACGGGAATACTTTTAACATGTAGATTTCAAAAAATTAATTTAAAATTAAAAATATGAAAAAAATCAGCAAAGTACTTTATAAGTTGCATAATTAAAATAGAATATCAGCAGAGCTTAAATGTTTGTATTTATTGTATTTTTGTATTTTTATTTTTTTGAAGGCATGATGTGAATGATAAAAAGGACATGTGGATGACACAATGGGTATGTGAATAACACAATAAGTATGTAAATAACACAAACACAATAAGTATATTAATGAAATTTTTTAACCTGTAAACTGTTAGACATAATTTTTTAACATTGTACTGTCATAGTTTGGCTTTTGATTCATCCACGTGTCTCATATTGGGGCATGTGAATGACATTTGGAAAAGGGCATGTGAATGACAAAACACAAGTAATGTGTTCTCAAAAAGTTATATCTGAATATTTTTCGGCTTAACTTCGAGTAAGAACCTACAAATGTAAGATTTAGGGCCATTTATCATCAAAAAAAATTGACATGTACATTTTACTTGCATTCTGTAGGCCATGTTAATGACAAAGATGAAAAACACTTGCCTTGAAAGTTGAGTTTAGCTTGCTTTTTATCAAAAAGTAATTGCAGAACAGCATAATTAATCTTCAGCCAGGAATAACAAAGTTCCATGCTTTATTTTAATATGTGTTGGCAGATTTTGAAATAAAACATTTCAGAGAAAAATATCTATACTTTTCAGACATGTGGATGACTGATAATCGCCGGGACAAAGTTTAGATTAACTTTTAGAGATATCATTTTCACATTATTTTGCTTTTTTTGTGATTTACATCTTGCACACATTCACATTCATAAATAAAAAAAACTCTTGAGAAAAAATCACTTATTTTTTAAAAATCTATATTCCATTGATTGTGAAAATTGCACCTATGGGACAGGGCATGTGGATGATATACATTTCAATGTAATATTTTATTTTCAAATGAATAATAATTAATTATTGACTGTGTTAATAATCATAATTATAGAGCAAAAGATGCATAAAAATATTATCAAAACAGTTTTTTATTAAATTAAAAACAAAAATAGCAATCAGTATGGAACACAAATTTGCCCATTTTTGTAGAATCACCCATATACACCCATTGCTTCCTCGGAGAAAGAGCACAGTTAAAATGTACGTATATCAATGTGTAGAAGCTGCATTGTCATCAGGTATAACTGCGAACATTTTAAACTTGAAGTTGAGCATGTAGGCTTGACAGGATTAACTTTACGAAGAAAAACCGTCTTCAAGAATCAATCTCACATATCCATGCCTGGTCTTAGTATCAATTTATAAGCAATCTCTGTTCGTATTTAATTGCAAAAGAAAGAAAGTAACTTATCACACAAGAATTTATCACTGATGCAGTTGCTTTCTTCCTAGTAGGAAACCTGAACATGAGTCCAGCTCCTATTGATAGTTAATAAGATTATTCTGAGACCCTAAGAAAGTTTCTTTGTTTTACCAGAAACTATGGCTAATCGAGTTGTATATAGGCTCCTGAGGATTACGATGATGATTATAAGTTGTTGTTGTTAGAAATATCTCACACCGAGAATAAAAGAGGCACATCTTTTATTTATTTATTATTTTTTTTTTTATTTTAGTCTCTAGTAGTTTAATGCTAATGCAATTTATAAAGTGCCCCTTTCGTTCTTGGCGTGCGATATATGTAAAAAAAAGTGATAACAAAATCCGAAACCGTGATTTAGAACTGTGCCTTATCTCTCAATGGACATTTTTGTTTAGGAAGAGCCCTGTTGGTTATTAATGTGAGTTTTACAAATTAGTATTGTTCGGGATACACAATAACAAGATTAGTGCTCTCAATTTGTGATCTTTGGGGTAGGCCTAACGCGAGTAAGGCCGTAACCCATTGCCTGACGCGGGTAAGGCCGTAACTCATTGCAGTTACATTAAATATATAAGTTCAAATCAAATTGGACAGCGTAGCTCACTGCTTTGGGTTAGAATTGGCCACTGTTTTTTTTTCCTTATCACAATCTCAAAATGTGTCCTAATCATAACACATAATTTATTTCAAACAAAATGTTAGTAAAGTTATTAAGTTTCCTGTCAGTTAAAGGAATCCTGTTTAAGCTTACTTTTCCTACGTATCGCTGTTTTAGAATACTGTGCTGTTTGTTTTAACTTATTAACCTAGTTCTTGCTTGTATATTTTCTCTTATACTAATTCAGTATGTATTACTTGTGCATAAGGGAAAAAAATGCTATATTTGCTTCCATTAGATTAAATGCTTATAGTATTTAATCATAAATATCTATTAGATGCTTCCATTGAGGTTTAAAAGTGTTCTTTTTACTTTTAGGCAACTATTCCATCTGAATAGACGCATCAATTGCTGCACTAAACACTCACCAAAGACTCCAAAAGTGTTAGACCTTTGCTTCCGTGCATGAACTTTAAGAAAAACATGGGCTCTACTTCTACATACTGCAACTAAGTTTTAAAGTTCTGGGAGTTTTTTTTTTTTTTGGCTTATTAACAGACGCATGTTTGGAGAAAACTTCAGTTGCTGCCCAAAATATATTTCTTTTTTTTTTTTTTTTTTTTGCAGAAATTTTCTTTTTTGAGTTATATGATGTTTACTTCAAGAAAAAGAGACTTAGAAAGATGAAAATCGTATTAATTCTATGAGATAATTAGATCTCCGATAAACAGATTTTTAACTGATATGTTATTTAGAACCTCTGATTTAATTGCATTCTTAGGAAATAATAAAATAAGTAAAACAAAATTTAAAAAAAAGGGGAGGAGCATGATGGAACTTTTTTCTAATCGATTTATGTGAAATGTTTTTATGTAAAATTACAAATATACAAACTATCAGTTTTAAACTTCACAAAATCGCAATTGTTTATGCATATCTATTTATGTCACCTTCCGGTTTGGAATGACAGATACAAATGAGTTTCAGTTGCCCGAACAATCCGACGGAAGTAGAACTCCTCATATAGTCTTCATTAGATTAAGCTAGGCAGCTCAGCCTAGACAATTTTATCGAAATAAGAACGGGATCTCTTCTATCGTTAGCGATGTCTCCTGATTGGTTGTCAAGATTGATTGTGGTGCTATTACTCTGGTGGCCAGGCGATATCTTCCGCGAAGATCCAATCCCGCTGCTTGATCCGTTTTCGCGTTTCCGTTTCCTGGGGATTGGGTTTATGAAAAGGAATAGTGATAGAAGGAGTTGTCGCTTCCACTCCAATTAATGTTGTGTGGGGGAAGTTTGCCCAAGAACTTAATATGCTCACAAAAGCCCCGGAATGGAGTTTTACCCTCGGTTAAAATAGCAGGACGTACTGACGATTGTTTATTCAATGATTGAAGATCATGAAGGAAAGATCAATTCCCGCATCAGAGAAGTTATGAAATTCTCATCAGCCATGAAATAGTCCTGCATTATATCAAGGTTGAGTTAAATCAAAATATAAGTAATCAATTGTTACTTATATGCAATAATACATTCATAAGTTAACATTTTGGTTGATAACGGGTGTAACCAAAGACCAATAAAGATAGTAAAATCTCCTGTGCCGAGCGAAAATGTGCCCAGACACATTTTTTCTCAAATGTTTTGGGAACGTTCAATGCATGGCTTTTGAAAGATTCTTGCTCTGAAATACCTTGTCACTAAGTTTTGTTTAAGTCACCCGAAAGACCTAATATTATTTTTTTCTTTTTTTTTTTTTTTTTTTTTGCCAACGATTTGTCCAATAACAACAATACACTGTACAGCAATACACTGTGTTCAGTTTTAACCTGCATGACCTTCGTTTCTTACAACCGTTCGTCCTAGATGCATACTTCGAATTACAAAATTGCTCAAAATGAAGTGCAGAGTTAAGATTTTTTAAATTTAAAGCGGAAGAATAAATGACATCTAACGATTCATACAGACACCAGGTCCCAAATTTATATCAGGAAAAAAAATTTCACTGGAAAATAATTCCAACACAAACATTTTTAAAGACTTGTGAATAAAACTTGAAGAGATATTCGAGTTCAAAGTTTTCGAGGTCCGTACAGAAAATTAGATTAGAACGACCGCTTGTCCTTTTACTGAAGCCGTTATACTACTGGCTTCAATATATCTCCCCCAAATACTTTTAATGACAACGATTGTGAAGTGGTGTAATAAGTCACAAAGCACCGCATTTCATATGTTGGTGAATATTGGTCGCACTAATGTCACACTTTTTGTGTTTGAATTTGTCTTATGCTCTTGATTTCAATAGCGTTTCGTGTGGGGAAATGGAGTCCGTATAAAAAGTTTGATTTCGTGTTTTTGACTTTTTTTTTTTTTTTTTCGCATCGTATTAACTCTAAAGGAAAAACTGAAAAATGTCCAAAATTTTCGCATTTTTTCGCGAGTTTCGCAGCGAGCACAGGTTTTAGAAAGGTGCAAACTTAGATTCACACTACCCTAAGGGACCCAAACAACATATTAAAAATTCAGAACTACATCGCCATTTGCGATTTTAATGTCTAATTTGACTGGACTATAAGAGTATGTAACCTTTTTGTGATTTTTTTTCATAATATATACACTGGTGCTCAAGAATTACGGCTTAAGTTGAAAAATCAGTATATCAACAGAGGCAAGGTCTCATTGTTTAACTTCCATCTAGCACAGGGCTGTCCAACTGCTAAGAGCCCTCGGGCCAGAGTTTCGGTCAATGATCACCTGGTGGGCCGCAGTTTGAAAAGTTGGACAATAGCCTGTTATATTCAATTACAGTTAATGGTTGAACTATTAATTACAATTACAAACAACTTACTTACAATTTTATGTGAAAACTGAGGCCTATCAACCTTCTTTACAAAGGCAGGAATGTCGACATCGATGTTAGTCGTTGCCAGCCGAAGAAGGCCGCAAGAAAAACTGCTTCGGTAAAATGTTTTACATTAGTTTCACTTTGCTGTGAGCATTCAGTTAAGAATAGATAGTTTAAACTGAGAGCAAGAAATAGTATTTTCGGGGACATATTCTTAGAGTCTTTATTAGTTTTGCGATATACATCGATGAAAATATATTGATGATATCATAACAGTGGCGGCTCGTGCCTTAATTTAGTGGGTGGGTTTTATGTTTTTCCAGTATAATGAGCCTCTCCGAGATTTTTCGAACAAAAAAAAGTTTATTCAATTCGAACGGTTCACTTAAAACTTTAAACATATTTTTACTCTGCACTTCATTTTGAGCATTTTTGCTACTGTAATTGCATTAAGAACAAAAGGTTACGAAAATAAAGGTCATGCAAGTTTAAACGGAACACCCTGTGCATTATGTGCATATGAGTATTTTAACTATGAAAAATTTCTGAGATTATGAGCTTATCTAGCATTCAGCTGGATGTTTAACCATCACCCATATTATCGAAAAATAAGCGCGCTGGCGGTAATAGTCTCAGTTGTTTTAGTTATGTTGTATAGATTTTCCACGAAACCAGTCTTAATTAGTTTTGCGATATACATCGATAAAAAAATATTCATGATTAAAAAAATCAATGTTTAAAATGAAAACATCGATGTCATACTACATCGACCCAAAAATATTGATGCTTTCAAACATCGAACTTTTTAATGTATATTCCACAATTATCAACTCTAAAAAATGTTTTAAAGCAAGAATTAAATTCACAGTAATCAATTCATTAATTAAGAAGATTTTTGAACTGACAAGGAAAACAATTCAAATAACAATAATGATTATTTCTTATTATCATTCCAAATGAAGTAACGCAAAGAGATAATTAGCTTATATATTGAAAAAAAAAGCTTAAACATCAATTACAAATAATTAGAATAATTTCGTAACAGCTTTTAAATTTTCACCTGAATAATTGAAAATCTAAAAGTTAGTTATTTAATAATTAATACGAAACAATTGAGTGATTAAAAAAAAATTTCAAAGTTGATAACCTGCATTTTCAAAAAAGTTTTCAAAAAAGGTAAAAGGAAATAAATAAAAAATCAAAGTTAAAAGGAAATATAATACATTAAAAAATATTGTTCCAGTATTTTCAACGGAATTACATAAAAAAATGTGCAGATTATAATCTAGATTCAAATTGTATTTAAAGGTTTTGAAGATTTTGAGATGCTTACTAAGTACATGCGTTTTGAAGGTAACATTAGTTTTTTTAAATCAACTGCTTATTGAGAGCGATGGACAGCACTAGATAAATTGATACATGGAAGAAAACTATATTATAAAATATCATCTTTATATTTGGGAAAAAAGTCAAAACATTCTTTATTCTTTTTGACAGTGACATGAAAAAAACTCTTTTGCAATGTTAGTCTACTTCTATAGACGACTAACAAAGGAAACTTTTTCCGATGTGACAGCTCTCGAAACAACTAATTTATAGCTAAGCTTTTATCATTAATGTGAACTATAAAAAATTCATTTTTTAAACAAATTTTAGGTTCAAATATAAAACATCGATATCGAAGAAACATCGAATGCAAAACATCGATGTTAGAAAAAGCAATGACCCTCAAACATCGACGGTAAAAACGTCTGGGTTTTAACAAAAACATGGATTTTTTGAAAACATCGACATCGATGGCGCATGACTAGTCTTTATTAATCATTCATTAAGTTAAGAAAATATCTAAATGAATAATTAGTTGGAACGCTAGTTCTGTACCTTAGAACCAGACTAACGTAAGTCCATTTTCGTCATTTTTCAGTAGAGGGGAAAAACGATGTATTCAACAATCGTTTTTCCCCTCTATCGAAAAATGACGAAAATGGACTTACGTTAGTCTGGTTCTGAGGTACAGTGTTTAAGCTTGCTTTTGTTCATAAAATTCACCGTTGTTCTGGCTTTTGTAATTCCCTTTTAGAACGTTTCTCAATCCCGAATTATGGCTCAGTGATACCATGTGCTCCTCGGTCATTTAAAACTCTTTTGTGTCGAATCCTTCAAACCTCAAATGAGAAGGAATAAGTGTCATGACCGATATCTGTCTTAAAACTGCAGATAAAAGTTTTTTTCCAGATTTCTAGTAACAAAATTGCTGATATGAAAGGTGTTACAGAAGCCCTTTAAGAAGAAATTTTCTTTCGAAAATAGGGAAGCCATGATGATTTGCAGTCAAATTTTCAAAATAAAGTATTTTTTACTTCCCTATTGACTTGAACAAATGAGGAACTGGTTTCGTGGAAAATCTATTCAACATAACTAAAACAACTGAGACTATTATCGCCAGCGCGATTATTTTTCGATCATATGGGTGATGGTTAAACATCCTGGAGTTCTCTGAATGCTGGATAAGTTCAAAATCTCAGAAATTTTTCATAGTTAAAGTACTCATATGCACATAATGCACAGGGTGTTCCGTTTAAACTTGCATGACCTTTATTTTCGTAACCTTTTGTTCTAAATGCAGTTACAGTAGCAAAAATGCTCAAAATGAAGTGCAGAGTAAAAATATGTTCAAAGTTTTAAGTGAACCGTTCGAATTGAATAAAGTTTTTTTTTTGTTCGAAAGATCTCGGAGAGGCTCATTATACTGGGAAAACATAAAACTGCGGCCCCACCCACTAAATTAAGGCACGAGCCGCCACTGTTATGATATCATCAATATTTTTTCATCGATGTATATCGCGAAACTAATAAAGACTCTAAGAATATGTCCCCGAAAATACAATTTCTTGCTCTCAGTTTAAACTATCTATTCTTAACTGAATGCTGACAGCAAAGTGAAACTAATGTAAAACATTTTACCGAAGCAGTTTTGCTTGCGATACGATACGCTTAGTTATTGATATGCAAAAAAGGGGTACGTGGATTGAGAAAGATTGAATATTAGAAAGTATAAAATGAAAATTGATTGAAAATGATACAAAGAAGCACCAATGAAACTTTTGTTTAAAACATAATCCCAAAGTGTTTATTAATTAGAGTTTTTTGTCTGTTCACTGGTTAGCTACATTTTATTTAAACCCTGTAAGTACCTAATGCAAAATTGAAAGATTTTCAGTATGAAGAAAATACTTTGCGCAATTGATGTGAAGTTTTAATCCAACGTTAAAGAAACACAAATATACAGGTATACTGCAGACACGTGTTTCGGGGTTGCAAGGAACCCCTTTTTCAATACAAAGAAGTGTGAGCTTTAGGATGGTCTCTGCCGTATACCTGTATATCTGTGCTTCTTTAATGTTGAATTAAAGCTTCACATTCTCAGTATGGTTCAATGATTGCACACGTCGATGAGGATATTTTAGCAGTGATGTACAATATGCTGATGGCCATTTCCACCTGCAATTAAATCACAAAAAAAAAAAAAAAATTACGAATTGGTACACTGCAAAAAATAAAGTGTTGTTTTTACAGTATAATACTGGCAGCATATGTTCCAAAATAAAACTAAAATGCACAGTAATAAACTGTGAAATTAGCAATTTTACAGCTCATTACTGCAAAGCAGCAATTTTACGATTTATTACCACAATTTTACAGTTTATTACCACAAAATTAGCAGTAATATACTGTAAAAATAACTGTATAGTACTTGCAGAAGAGGTTCCTGTTTAAAACTGTAAAATACGCAGCAATAAACTATAAAATTAGCCATTTTATAGTTTATTACTGTAAAGCAGCAATTTACATTTTATTAGAATAAAATTAGCAATTTTACAGTTTATTACTGTAAAAGTAGCAATTTTTACAGTTTGTCACAACGAAATTAGCTGTATTATGCCGTAAAAACAACATCCATATTTACAGTGTATGAATATAAACATAAACAGATTCAGTTTGCAGCTTAATGCTTCAAAACAGTTTACTCACGAAAAAAATTGTTGAGTTTTCATAAAAGTTGATGGATATATAAATATAAATATAAATAAAGATACATTTAGCCATTTTTTTAAATTGGTAGTAAATTTCTGTTTCGCACCACACAAGTCCAATCGTTAAAAGTAATTTAAAGTCACAAACCACTTTAATTCAAACGCATTTTGCGGTCCTCATGCAACCACCTTGCATAAATCTCTGATGACGCCGGATTCTGTGTCAAGCAGAATATCTTGTCTCATTTGTCGCGAGGGGGGCCGTTACAGCTGGAGCACTTTCTCGCCCAGTCAACTTTCCCAACTGCTTAGGTGATATATGGAGCGATACCTTATCTCGCACGCCGTCCAATTAGTCCTGGTCTCTGGAGTCAGGTTATTCGAGTGTCGCCAGGGCCGCCTTCACGATTAATTGTGCAGGGTAGGTGAGCAACAGACAACGAGGGATAGATAACTTTTAAGTCATCTGTTGTGCTAAGCAGTCAATAAAATCGAGCGTTTTCTGAGAGTAACAAGTGCTTAGATTAAATAAAAAATTTGAAGAAAAAAAAAGTGACTCTAATTGCCGACGTCATATTAAGACGAACTTAACGGATCAGAATGCATTTGAAACTTAAATATATTTAATTGTTTTTTAGAGAACATGGGAACACGGAAAAGGAAGAATAATCACATCTAGCAAAAATTGCTAGTAGTTAAAGTGGAATCAAGAAGCAAAATTGAAAATCCTTTTAAAAGCCTTGTACTAAAATCAATTACGAATATTTCATTTATTAACATATTGAAACTGGCAACAGATGAAAATTTTTAATCGTGAAAATTTCTTTCCTTGTTGGTCAACGATGAAATTGGTTACTAATCACGTGAATAAAGGCTAAGAGCGCTACCGTGACTAACTATAGGGCAATTCCACGGTAACTTACGTTACATTTCGACCAACTCTTATGCATTTAGTACCTCAGTACAGACAAATTTTGTTGTACAAATCTTGTATGAAAGCATTTTTTGAAAATGACAGTAGAAAGCAAAATTAAAATGCAAAAATATTCGATGCATTTAAATTTTATAAAATCTAGCAGTCAAAGATAAGGCAGTAACTTGCGTTACACAAAAAGGGAATGACATAATATGAAAATTGGTTCTGAGGCAAATTTCTGCTCTATTACAGCTGTTTTATTGTTTGAAGCATAATTTATCAGTTCCTTATAATGCTTAGGAATATATTTTCATTAATTTAAAAATTTATTTCAAAAATTGAAAATTATGGGAATTTTTAACTGGGTAACTTATGTTACAATAACTTACGTCACAAAATTTACTTACAAGCATATCTTTATTACAAAAATTAATGAATGAAAATTACAGCTTATCGAAACATTGAAAATTAACAATTATGAATTAAATTTACAGAAATTTAATATCAAACTCAATGAAAAATCAAAAATATTACATAACATAAGTCTTAAATCTATACTGGCTGCTGCTATTAACAAGTTCAGGAAATTCAATTTTTTAAATCATTCTTTCTTTCTTATTATACATTTCATCTGTCGTTACTGGCCATTAGGGTGGGGCGAAAAATAAAAAGTTTTTCAGATCAACTTCTAATAGTTGCCAAAAGTTGTCTTTGGTGATAGTTAGCTTTTGTGCGAAATTTTTGAAAAATCGGTAAATATCTTCAGGGGGCGCTGCGATCGCAGTTTTACCATAGCTTTGTTATGGATTTTATGGTTAAAATATCAACAAGAATGCCTTTAGCTAGTCTCTTTGCGTTTTTTTTTACTCAAAAGATGTTTTCATGCATTAAAAGCATATGAAATGACTCACAAACATTATTTTATATGATATATTTATATTTTAAAAAAATCACTTTTTTTCACGTTTTTGTTTCTTTTTAAATGCTTGAAATATGAATATATCATATAAAATAATTTTTTGTGAGTTATTTCATACGCTTTGAATGCATGAATATGTCTTATGAGTAAAAAAAATGCAATGAGATTAGCTAAAGGCATTGTTTTTCATATTTTAACCATAAAATCCCGATAAAAACTATGATAAAACTTTGCGATCGCAGCGCCTCCTGAAGATATAAACCGATTTTTCTCAAATTTTGCACAAAAGCTAACTATCACCAAAGACAACTTTTGGCAACTATTAGAAGTTGATCTGAAACACTTTTTATTTTTCGCCCCACCCTACTGGCCATTTCTAATTGGTTCCAACTTATATTTTAAACTCGTTTTCTTCAATAATCGTCACAACTCAAGGATACAATGTATTTTCGTACTTTACCACACACCATTCACCAGCTTTTATCTCTGTTTTTTCTTCTTGTTCCTTAAAATACTTAACTAAACGAAATCCCGTAGTTTGTTAATTTCTAGTTCTTAAATGGTCATTGTCAATGTGCGGATCTTCAGAAAGTATTTTTGATAAATTTTGCTTTTTCTAACATATTTCAATACCATAAAGAGGGACTTATATTTAAAAATCTGTAATATCCACATAACTTTTCTCATACCCCTTCTACAGCGCATCTTTTCTGCAGAGTTTAGTGGCATTTTAATGCAGAATAAAATGTATTTCACCTGTAAGAGATAAAATATTTTTGTATTTGTTACTTCTAAAACATATTTGATAACTTTAAATCATAACAGAAGTCATTTTTGAATAATTTATAGTTCATTACTCCTAAATATTCTGAATGCAGTGATATTGTTTAGAGAGAATTAATATCTGGAGAGCCAAAAAGAAACATATAATTTATAATAGAGGTGTATTGTAATCTTATTAACAAATAGAGACATTTTAAGAAATATGATTAATTTAAATTCAGTAAATACAGTACAAATTCAAAAGAATTCTTGCATAAATTACTCCTACTTACCACATAGGTTTATTTCACAATTTACTTTCTTTATAAATACAAGTATTTAAGTTCTACTTGGGTAACTTACATTACCTGCATATGTTGGTAACTTAAGTTACACGTTTTGATTGTAGCACAAAAAATTAAATAGGCAATATTTAAAAAAAAACTTTAACTATTTGGCTTAACACACACTTATAAGATAGAAAATATAGCATTGTTAACATTGCATTGCCCTTTGTTTATGCACATCATGAACTTTAACATGTTTTTGGTAACTTATGTTACATAGAACAGTGCATTTTTGAAGTTAACATAAATCACTTAATTTACGTGAAAACACTCGTTTTAGCAATTTACAATATTGAATTAAAGTGTAATAATCAATATTCTTTCTTTAAAACAGTTATCTAAAGAAAAAAATTGAAACTTACCAACGTTGAAAGATTGACCATTTGCTTTGCCAAAAGTTAAATATTCCATTTCCAACTTCAAAGTGCTGCCAAAACTAAAAATACTACATTCTTGACAAAAAATTAGTATAAATAATAAACTTCTAACATTTTTAAACAGAAAAATATGTAAAACAGACGCATTGCTGTAATTTGATTTTTCCAACGCTTTTCCACACTTGCATGGAATTGCCCTATATGTTAAAAATTTTCAATTTCTCAACATTTGTATGGCTAAAATTTCAGCCACACTCATGTTTAGTTCTGAACTGTGATGACGTTTCTCAAATTAGAGGCGCAGCAGACAAAAAATATTCTAGTTCATACCAACAATCGTATTGTCTCCCGTAATTCATTATCGATGTCATTGTTGAAGTTAGTAAACAATATGATTGCAGTAGTACTTTAAAATGTTCAACAATAAGAGCTAGAAGAATTTTAATCAAAAGACTTTTTTCATAGACATTGGAAACGCTCTCGCCCGCTCGCTAAACTAGATGAAGCATACTACAGAAACTTGAAGCAAGAAATGATTCTCTCTTGAACTTCGCGTAACCGCCATTTGGAGTCCGATAGTAACTAAACGTTGGAAGATTTACTTCGTTTCTTAGGTGTTTTTAGCTGATGAAACTCAAGCATGCCGACTACATGTTCAGCATTCAAGTGTACGAACAAAGCGAATAATGGCAGCAATGTATCTTTCCACACAGGTAAGAAATATTTTGCAATTTAAGTGTTTTATCTATTAAAATAAAAAATCTACAAATTACAGATTTTCACCGAAGAAACAACTCCTAAAGTTTTCATCTCTAATCAACATCCTCATATTTTTCTTCTGAAGCAAGTCATTTGTCATCAATAGCTAAATTCTTCAAGAACTGGAACTCTGCAATCTTCATCAGTCTACTACATCGCCATTAACATTGGAGCTTCCCAACTTTCAGTTTTTTCATAACTTTCAACCAAATAATCCAAGTAATACACCGCTGAATAGAACTTATTTTTCTCTAAAGAACGACACCAACCGCTAATCTGTACACATTTTTTGAAATTTTTTAAATGCTTTCTGTTTACTAAATTTTTACTTCATCCATCTTTTGAACTTGAGATTTGGCATCATAATCAAACTACATTTGGTTCGCCAATCTAACATAGTGCTATTAGGACAATAACTTTATAAAATTTATTTTATTTTGCCATTTTTCATTTAACATTTAACAATTCAGTTTTAATAGCCAATTTATTCTTCTACATTCAAAACAGTCGTCAATTTGAACTATTTTTGATACTTGTTAAGTTTTTACATAGCATTTATAGCCATCTCCTTTTATCATAAATACCTTTAAATAAGATTTATAGGTGCGTGCTTAGCTAAAGTTAGCAGGAGAAAATTTTTGAGAAAAATCAGACTTCTACTTCAGATGCTCCAGGCCTTTCCGGCCCACATAAGCTGTAAAATTTCCCTCTTTTATCGTGAGTCCAGTTCTTACTAGTTCTTTCTGTAGATTTTTTATTGGTTTTTTAACTCATGGAGCTGGTTTGATCTTTGTCTTGCCAGCTAAGGATCAGAAACAACACCTATTAAAAGTATGATGTTAATATGACTTTGATATCGCAAACCTAATCATACAAAATAAAAAAAGATCGATTTCCAAGCATCTGAGTAAAGAATATGAAGTGAAGCTGCTTGAAAATGTCATTGTTCAGAACTAATTTTTAAATATATTTCTTAAAAGAAAATGTAGAGCTAATTTCCCATAATAATGAAAAATACTTTATTTTGAGGCTGCAGTGTATAATATAACGAACCTATAGAAACCTATTTTGAGATAAATTGTCTCAAAAAGAAATGTTTCATTGAGGGTACTATTTCAAAACTGTAAAATCCCTGCGAGAATCAAGGAAAACGAACCGATAGTAAGCTTATTACTATGAGAGATGACCACCAAATGGCGGACGACCGAAGGTAGAAAAAGAATCACTTTTCTAACACAAGATGCTCCATCTAGTTTAGCGAGCGGGTGAGCGAGCGTTTCCAACATCTATGACCTTTTTACTTTGTTTTAATTTCTCGTTTTAATGAATTTCTCGAAACCGCTACTGCTCAAAGTTCTATCTCGATTTTTAAAACGTTCTCATGGAATTCTTGGGAGACAGGTTTGACTCTTAACTGTCAAATAAAAGTAGCAGAAATAATTATGTAAAAAAATATTTTTTCTCCATTAGTCTTAACGTAATTACTGTGCAGTTCACGACATAGATACCTGGTGTACCAAAAAGGTAGTGAAGAGGGCAGTGGAGATGCGAAGGGAGGGTTTTTTTTTGGAATATTGTGTTAAATTATAAGATTTTAATGTCGACATTGACTACGAACCTTTGAAAATTTCAGGACTCAGTCTCAAAACTCAGATTTTGAGACACATGACCAGTGACCACATTAGACAATTTTCTTCCAATTTAGTTTAATTTTTATGAAATGAACGAGAAATATAAAGCACACAGCTATCAAGTCAATCAGGATTTAATTTAATCACGTGAACCAATCAATACTCTCAATTTTCTATCTATTGATAATTTTGAACTTAGAAAAGTAGGTAGGCAGCTCCCCTCTACTTTTAAAAGTGAGAAGAGTTTCACTCCCCTTTCTTCTATACAAGTCTATACATGGCCTATGGTACTGGACTAATAAATTACTGTTGATTTAAGATGAGCCGTCAATCAGGGTGAGTTTTTTCATTTTCCATTAGAAGACTACAAAGACGATAAAACCTGGAGGCCCCCCCCCCTTTCCCGCTAGGTTAACTTTTCAGTACTTTAAGGGGCTATGTACAAGAGAGATATCCTATATCGCACTTCAGCCAATTAGTTCAGTCAGAAAATTCGTAACCAATTTTAGATGAGAAATAATTCTACAAGTTTGTTTCGCAGCAACCAACTGGGAATATATAAGCTTAAGTCATCTGTTAAACAAATAGGCAAAATAGATTTTTTTAAGCAAAGATTTATGAGAAATATTTTTTTCTCAGTGTAGTGAAATAAATCCCCAAGAGCTGTTCTTTACTGGGTAGCAGTATCAAAAATGTAAGCATAAAAATATGCTACTGCAGACATTGGAAACAAACATGTAAAACAAAATTCCTCTAATTAAAAACAAATGGTTGCACCCGATGGGATTAACATCAACAGCGGTGATGGTTATTCTATAAACTGCTTTATTAACATGAAGCCTCTTTCTGGAATAATCGTCGCATTTAAATTAAGAACGAAACATTTCATCCCTTGTGTATTTTTCTATACGTATAAGTTTTCAAGGAGATATTTTTATTAATCGTTGCCATCACATGTGGGACAAAGCATAAAATACCATTCATGCTTAAAAAATCAGCTTGTTTTGAAATTTACTTTTAAATATAGATGAAACTATAAATATTAAATTAATAATGATACATTTGTTGCACCTAAAAGTAAATTGGTGTAAAAGAGAAAAATTTCAAAAATGAATATAAGTAGTACATATGATATGAAAAACTGTTTTGGTACGAGAGACGGAAATAGCAGCAATTAATGGCGCTGCTATTCCAATTGAGAAAAAAGGTTTAATGAAAGCGTACCTAAGCTTTGAACTTTGCTCTCACTTTACTCAAAAACTTCAAAAATCCGTTTAAATTTCTTTACTTCTCACTGTCCCATTCCTGCTGTTATAGAAACTTTCAAAACGTAATTTCAACTAGGACAAATTGATTAAATTAACCAAATTTTACTAAAGATCAACTCTGTACCTCAGAACCAGACTAACGTAAGTCCATTTTCGTCATTTTTTGGTAGAGGGGAAAAACGATTGTCGAATACATCGTTTTTCCCCTCTACTGAAAAATGACGAAAATGGACTTACGTTAGTCTGGTTCTGAGGTACAGAACTTATCAACTAAAGTGAAAGTTTTTTTTTTTTTTTAACTTTTTCTTCCCCCTCCCATACCAAAGAGGTCAGTGCTATTGAATGCTCCCCACTTTCTTACTCGGCAAAAGAGCTCCTGCTTTTACTAAAATTTTCAGTTTAATGGAGTCCGTTCTTTGAAATTCCAATACACCTTAATAATTGACCAAATATCGATATTTTCACTTCGATTTCAACCTAATGTTATAGAATGAAAAGTTTTAATTGCACGTATTATACAGGGTGTTTCAGAATTCGACGGCAAAAATTTAAGGGGAGATACTACACACCAGGACAAATAATATGACATAAAAAAGTGGGGTCCAAAATGATTTCCGACGGAGATAGGGGCGGTTAAAGTTTAGGGTCACAAATTTAAAAAAATTATAAAACACGGAAAAAATAATCGATTCTTTCGCCGTTTTCACTAAAAATGTTATTAATAGATGTTCTTTCTCGAAAAAAATTGATGAAGATTAATTTCAAAAATTGTCGACAGAGGGCGCTTTAGACTTTGGAGCTAAAAACAACTACTTTTTACCGGATTCTTTTGTATTTTCGTAACAGATTCCGAAAGTTTAAACTCAAACTTAAATTTTTAGCCCAAAATATCAACTTATTTCGGGTATTAAGGAGCGAAAAACTCGGACCAAACGTAAAAAATCGTGTTTTTCTGGTTTGAAACTTGCCATTTCGTGTAAAAAAAATAATAAAATTGTCTGGCGACACTAATAATGCGAAAATTAAATCAGATGCACAATTTCGAAACTTAAAAAAAAAAATACAAATTTTTTTTTCAAAGAAATTTTTTTTTTTTTTACACGAAACGGCAAGTTTCAAACCAGAAAAACACGATTTTTTACGTTTGGTCCAAGTTTTTCGCTACTTAATATCCGAAAGAAGTTGATATTTTAGGCTCAAAATTTAAGTTTGAGTTTAAACTTTTGGAATCTGTTACGAAAATACCAAAAAAACCGGTAAAAAGTAGTTGTTTTTAGCTTCAAAGTCTAAAGCGCCCTCTGTCAACAATTTTTGAAATTAATCTTCATCAATTTTTTTCGCGAAAGAACATCTATTAAGAATATTTTTAGTGAAAACGGCGAAAGAATCGATCGATTTTTTCGTGCTTTATAAATTTTTGAAATTTTTGACCCTAAACTTTAACCGCCCCTATCTCCGTCGGAAATCATTTTGGACACCCACTTTTTTATGTCGTATTATTTGTCCTGGTGAGTAGTATCTCCCCTTAAATTTTTGCCGTCGAATTCTGAAACACCCTGTATGTAGAAAAATAAATAAATAATTCAAAATGAAAAAAGCACTGTCAACAAACGTGTCTTATTAATTCGTATAAAAACCATCATATTGAAAGAAATTCAAAATTTCATATGTCTACGATTGTTAAAATAGTATTAAAAAATGTATTACAATATCAAATAAGGGCTAAACGAATGTCCAAAATAGTATTTGAAAATTTTCAGAACATAGCTTAACAAGCGCTGTACTTACAATATTTCCTAAATTACAATACTATCTCCGCTGTACTTTCTACGAACCTCTCGTCCACCTTCCCTGTCTTCTCTTCTTATTTTTGCGCCATTAGTAAAAAAGAAAAGAAAGAAAGAAAAGTGCGAATAGCAAGTAAAAAATCGCTAGCTTAACGTTTTTTTCTATCTTCGTTTAATCAATTGAATTTTATACATTGAATGTCATATGAAGAGAGTGCAACCTCAAGTGCAACCTTTCTTGACTACAGAGAAATAAGCTGAGACCAAGCAAAGGAGTAGTTCCTTGTGCGGCGTTCGAATTTCGGGTGAAGTTAGATCCTTCTCTTTAGAAATCGGATTAGAGTTTTTCATCTACGCATATGTAGCCTTTTTTTGTCATAATATTCGTAATTTTCTTAATATTTTCAGTTTTACGAATAGAGTAGTGCGGAAGCGTAATCCATTTAAATCGAACGCGCCAGCCAATAAGAGTTCACGCACAGTTGGCGATCTCCTCTAATTCGCCAAGAAGGTTTCTGTTAACTTCGTTTTTCTTCCGCGCGTAGTGATTTAATTGTCAGTTTAAGTTGCTGTCGAGTATAATGTATTTTTGGGTATCGCACTTAACGAAAACATATTTTTATTTCCTGAATTTGTGACTACATATGCGGCATCGATGTTTCAAAAAACATCAATATTAGAAATTGAAACACCGATGGTATTGTTACATTGACCAAAAAAATATCGATATTTCAAAATATAAATCTTTTTTTAATATATTGCGTACATAATTGTATGTACAATAACTCCTCGTTAGATGGCTCCTTGTTATATTGCTCAGTTGAATGTACCATGTTTTTCTTATGCCCCCCCCCCCCGAAATTAAAAATATCGATCTTAAGACATCGATGGCAATCATAGAATTTTTTTTTCATCAAGATAGATGCCGCAACTACTGAATAAAGATGTAACTTTTTTATCGCATATTTTTATGCAAAAAATATCGAATGCAAAACAATGATATTTAAAAACCATTCGTGGTAATAAAAAAACAAACTTTCCAATGAGATTGATACTACAACTACCTACTAGTTAACAATTAATCTTTTCATCGCATATTTTTGTGAAATATTTTTGATGAACTATAAAACATTGAAATTGAAAAATTATATCGAAGACAAAACAACAATGATTAAAAGACATTGACCGTAAAATATCGATGGTAACTATTAAAAAATTCTAATGAGATAGATGCTGTAACTACTGATTACCCAGGTAGCACAAATAACCTTTAAACGTTTTATAAACGTTTTTAAGCGGTTTTTACAACGTTAATAACCATTTTACAACCTTTAAAAAACTAAGTGTGCTACTTAGGCAACGATTTAATTTTTTGCCGAATATTTTCCTAAAATTTTTATGCTGAAATTTTAAACAAGGACATAAAAAAACGTGGCGGAAGCAATTCAGCGTTGTTTAAAAAAAAAACATCAGGCACAAAACATCAATAATGATCATAGAATAATTTTTTCAATCAAATTATTGCTGCATCTACTGATTACGAATGCAATTTTTTAAATAAAAAGTATTATTGCATACTTTTACCAAACGTTTTTACTGAAATATAAAGCATAGAACACAAAACATCAACTTAAACCGCAAAACATGAATGGTTAAAAAAAACATGTTTTATCAAAGACATCGTCATCGATATCACACTTCTAATCATGTAGTTAATAAAGAAATTGATATTCATCACATTTTATTAATCTGTATCAATTAGAGGCTTAATTCTTAGCTGTCTGGTTTTACTAAACTGAAAAGCAAATGTTGAAGAGATGTACTATATTTCATTGAGAAAATTGCTGAACACTGAAATTTCATCCTAATCTTTTTTAATCTTCTTTTATGAAATTTTATGAAGGTATAATGCAATTTTTAATTACTTTTACTTAAATATTTTTTTCCATAAGCTAAAGAATTCCTTAGCACAAAAGCTTGGCAAAAACACCCTACTTCTTGTGCGTATTTTTAAAAATCTATATATATATATATATATATATATTTATTTATTCCACAACTGAAATAATTTTTACTGCATTATTTCTGACCTATAATTTCAGATTATTAGTCTTTGATGCACACTTTTTAATATATATATATATATATATATATATATATATATATATATATATATATATATATATATATATATATATATATATATATATATATATATATATATATATATATATATATATATATATATATATATATATATATTTATATATATATATATGTATATATATATATATATATATATGTATGTATGTCTCTTGCAAAATTATAATAAAAAATAGCTATTGTTCTCCTTTGATGATTGTCATTTTTTTGTTTTGCATCGGATTGTTAACTAAAATATAATGGATTTCTTTTCAAAGTTCTTTCATTTGCTATAATCACTTTTTCAATAGATTGATTCATTGTTATTTCTTACATTCTTGCTTCGAAACTTTTTCTTTCTTTCTTTTTTTTTTTTAGAACAAGCAACAATTTTCAACTCTGGCGAAAGAATATTTAATTGCCTACCCTCTCCATAATACCCCATCACACTTAATTAAAAAACTTTTCATTATTTCTCATGTTCCCGTGTTTTTTATTGCGTGATATTAAATGAAAAAATGTGTAATAAAAACATGATACATAAGCAGGAGAAGTATTTAATGAAGCAGACTTTTCTTTATTGCATTATTTCTTTGCATAACAATTATATCTATTATAATTAAATGCGTCAAATGTAATGACTTAAGATCTAATAAATGCTTTGTTATAATTCCATCGCAAAAACAATATAAGGGCTAGTGATACAGACAAAGCATTTTAAATTAAAAGAAAACACTTTTAATTTAATACAATTGAGGTCTTTATTGATCCAAAAGAAAAAATGTAAATACTCTACAGTTAAAAGATCACATTCTAGTCCTTTTTTCGCTCAAAACCAATGATTTGAGTTTTATTTTCGAAAAGTAATAACAAATATTTAATCCTTTTTAATGGCATTAATAAATCCATGAATTACACCGATAGAAAATAATTATTTTAGGTTGCTTTTACATTTTCAAGAAATTTTTGGTTACTTTTACGTATAAGATTTTTTAAAAAATTAATATGAAATTAGATAATAAACTAGAATGCAGGGCTGTATTAGATGATTAAACCAGGCTTGTCATTTAGGGGGGCAGGGGGGTCAATTGCCTCCCACTGGATTTGAGAAATCAATGTATTTACATATAAGTGGGCGTGGTTTTTGAAATTTTCCGATGAAATTGCATTGTGTTTTCACCCTTTGCCCCACCCCTGGAAAAACTTGAAATGACGTCCCTGGAGGAAACATATATCTCATTGTTATTCCGTTTGCTAATCAGTATTTCTGGCCTTCCACTCCTCCCCCCCCCCTCTCAATAGCAAATAAATAGGTGGTATGAAAAAAAATTATTGATCGAAAGACCCGGGCTAGGACCTATCCGCCCTACTTTTGGTTTTTTGGCTCAAGGAACTTTTTGAATTGTTCAATAACATTAGCACTAGGCTCTACATAGAAATGTGAACTTTAAATCAATCTTGATATATATAGCAGGCGAATTTGATACGGTCAAAGTTTTTCAGAAAGAGCATTTCACGGAACCTGCACAAAATGCAATTCCAGGATTAAAATTTTAACGCATTATTTGAGTAATCAAAACGCTTTTAACGGAAGTGCTAACTTAACCACACAAATTCAAACCGTTACTCAAGAAAAAAAAATCATTGACGTAGCAAATTCTTACTCCAAAATAGAAACATCAAGAAAATCATAAATATGCTTAAATATAGATTTAGTTTCTTATTTCAAGAAATATTACAACTTAAATACAATCATACATTTCTGGATTCAGAATGTCAAACTTCATTATTGTTCTTTAAATATTAAATTACAAAAAATATAACAGAAGATTTTTGATTCCTATACACATTACTTTGGCATGAATATTTTATAAATTTATTAGAGCTAACGTGCACTTACACCATTGTGTGGATTAAAATTTCTAAAAAATATGATTGTACAAACTGTAAAATTTTAATTAATTGTTCTCACTTTAAAATGAGTGCTGTAAAAAACAGCTGTATTCAAGTATAAAAGCATATTTTTTTTAAATTGGTACATATCACGAATATCGGTACCAATGAGACTGACTACCTTGTGGTTACTGAAGTAGCAGCAAACCAAACTGTTTGTACCACATGTAATTTAGAAAAACATGGCAAAAAAGAAATGGCTTAAAAACCTATGATTGCACTACAACTTAAGGTTGGAAAAATTGAGTATTTGAAACCAGCGTCAAAAATTACATTAGAAAAACTAGCAATTTTTCAGGTGTGAAACTCTTTGCAACCACCAGTGTTATTAGAAATGCTCAGCTTTTTGTCTACCATACATTTCTTTTATTCACCTTTAACGTATCAAAATTGCTGTTAACGCTAGTGTATCACTGAAACCACTCGAACGCTAAAACATAAAAAGTCAGACATCATTTTAATGTTAAGTGAAACATTTCTTTTATATATATTCATTATATATATATATATAATACTTATGCAAACAATGATACATAACTCATTCAAATTTGTCAAAAGTATTTATCCATTACGATAATGTTTTAAGTGTAATATCATAACTTTACCCACTAAATCTTTAGCCATTGACTTTAATAGATAACTTTGTAATAAGCCATAAACCTTTTAAAAAACGTCTCAGGCTCAAAAAAATGTCTTTAAAAGGAAAGTTTCTCGATAATTAAAGCATGAGATTACGGTATTAAAATTCTAAAAGCTGAAAAAGATCATGTAGGTCTCACAAAGTATTTTAAATACTTTTAATTAAATATTAAAGGCAAATTTTTATTACTCGTCTTTCAAGCGCTTGAAGTTGCGAAAGAAAATAACCTTACTTCAGGTTTTATGAATTTTTGGTAGTTTTCAAAAAGAAGATGTGCTTCTGAAACTAAATTTAAATAGAAACTACAGGGTATTTTTTCGGTTTTCGTGGCTTAATTAATCTATCTAAATTTTTTAGTAAATCTTCAATGCATGTTAAGTTTTATTTTACGAAACTTGAATTTAAATGCGATGTTTTACGTGAAAAGTTGTTATTTTCGCTTAAATGGCGTAAAATAGAAATAAAACAGATGTCTTTTATTTATTGAACGCCAAATATTTAGATATCTGCGAGGTTGAATAAAAGTTGTCATGAAATTGTTTTCGTGCGCTGATTTTAAAAATTCAAATCAAACGAGAAATTTTTTATATGTTGCTTTTGTGTTTCTCCAACCACACACATACATATAGGGGAGAGTGGTGATGAATGGGCCACTTTTTGGTTCTGAATTTTTGTAATTTTTTCTAACACTTTGTTTTAACTCTAAATTGGTGTTTTAGTTACTTTACTTATCTGGCTATCTAAAAAAGTCATAAAAGTTGGATTAGCACCTGTCTATAATGAATTATAATAAAAAATAAAAATTTTGAAATTTGGCCCATTCAACCCCACCTATGGGGTTGAATGGGCCATCGAAGGTAATGAATGGGCCACTAAATGAATTCAATGAAAACATGTGGATTTAATTTTTTATTTGCTGAATATGACAAAATAAATGTGGCACTTGACATGATTATGCAAAATCATACTGATTTAAAATTATATAAACATCAAAATTGATGCAATTAAAATAAAACTGATGCATACCAATTATAGCAGAAAAATGACTAAATAGTGAGATTGTAAGAAATAAATAACATCAAATATATATAAAAAAAAATAACAGATAATACACACTATGATTTAACAAAATTTATATATTTGAAAAATAATATTAAAAATCACTTTCAAAAACTTCATCTTCATTTTCAAACTTGTCAAAATTCAATTTTTTTTTTTTAATTTACTAGACTTTGGGAATAAGAAATATCTAACTTAAGTTACCAAGAAAGAAAATGAAATTGCACTGTGAGGAATATAATCTGAAGGAGAGAGGGGGGCTTTTTCAAGCCACGCACTGCGACCAGAGGTCTATTGTACTATAGGAATATAATATAGATCTGCAAATTATATTTAGAAGTTACTACAAGCCTATTTTGACGACAGTAATCTTCATCTATCTATGACAGTCAGTTGTGTTTCATATTAATGCGAAAATCCAAAGAAAAGGAAGAAAAACAATATTTAGGTGGCCCATTCATTACCATAACGTAGTGGCCCATCCAGCCCCACCCATACTTTTGGAATACATTTAGGTTTTTTGAGTACATTGAATTTAGATAACATCAAAATACATCTTGAGATTAGTTTATAGATATGGAAAGACTAGCTTATACATATGTATGCAGTGAAATACTTGGTACATTTTAGCTAGGAAATGTTTTACTAAAAAGGGAAAAACTTACTTTTCAGTCAGATTCTTGACCATGCCACTCTAGTTTGAAAATGGCTCAGCGCAAACGAATGAAAATTGGATGAGTTTAGTAGAACAAATAGCTACATCTATTGGTGGCATCAAAAAAAATTCATGCAAATACTTTTTCATATTTTGTTAGTGGCCCATTCATCACCATGGCCCATTCATTACCACTCTCCCCTACATACTTTAAAAATAGATATTTGTCAAACTTATGGTGCATTTCATTAGACATTACTGTTCATTGATTCCACCCCCCCCCCTCGTCACTCTTGTTTTCAGAACCTTCTACTAATGATTAAAAAAAATCATGCCGAAAGTCAAAAATAAGCAAAGATTATAAGAAATAAAACATTTTGTTAGAAAAATCCTCTTGACACTTTTTGTCCTTTTCACTCTTTTAAACAGTTAATCAAAGGAATCATTCTGTAACTAATTAATTGGTTTATAGAATCGCCCTATAGCACTAATTTGAAAGAATGTTTAGAAGGAATCTTAATAAAACCAATTCATATTGTTGAAATCACCCGATATCCAAATATCCTACTACTTGAATATCTGGATTGATCCCACCACTAAGAAGTGACAACAACTGTAAACGCAAATGAGAAGATCGTTTAAAATATTGTTTTTCATATTTATAACTGGTATAATTAGACAATACCTTAATTTATGATTATTAGCTTGAGTTCAATAGTACTGATATTAAGTATAATGAAACTGCTGATCTTAAAATATTTCATACTCAATGCAAGAAAATATTTTGTTTCTATTATAATTATTTCGGGGAAGAAAAACATGAACAGTATGATATCAGCAAATTTTAGTGAATTCAATTCGTCTGTGTACTCCTTTTTTATATTTTTCAAGAAGAATTTTACAAAATTAAGCTTTAAAAAAAATCCGCATAAGATTAAAAGGGAACGCATTTACTTTAAATAGACGTAACATATGTAATGTTTAGTTGTAACTAACTTTTTTAACTACTAAATTACATGAATATATTTTAATGGTGTGAAACAGAAGAAATCCGTTGAATTACATTTCAATTTTTATGCTCTAGTTAATATTCAATAACTTTTAAGTAATATTAGGGATGATGAAATGCTTTATTTCACATAATTAAGAAAAAAATATTAAAATAAAACCTTTATAATATATAGTAAAACGTTGATTACGTCATTTTTGATCAAACCATCTTTACGTAAAACAGTAGGGTGAGTTCTGGTAAGTGCGTACCCTTTTTTTCAAAGTTCATGTTCTCAAGGATGCTGCTCTGTTGAAAAATCTTGTACACTCACAATTTTTTTTTTAGTTTTCTTTGCAGATCCTTTACTAAGATTTTCAAGCATATAATATGTCAAATAAACCATAAGCATAGGTTTTGTGACCTGGTTTATGACACCTATTCTAAGGTACGCACTTTCCCTACCTAGCGGGGTAAGTGCGTCCAACTTAAATTATATGAATATGAGCAGGAAAAAACTTCTGCCGCATATTAAATATGTTAAGTAGTTGCCTTAGGATAATTCCTAATACTGGAGATCAGCACTTGCTTGCAGGGATGAAACGCAATCAGTGATATCCCACGTGTCTTGCGAACAACTGTGATTTGAAGATTGAGAGAGTTGTGTCTGTCATTCTTCCTTTGTCCTTTCAATAAGACCAAGTGGGCAAATGTAAGTTGTTTTTATTTAGTAATAATCACTTATAGTTTACATAGTTTATTTTGGGTTAATATATTAATCAGTCTGTGTTTTTAAGCCAGGGTTCGCACTTACCCCTTCTTAAATGTAAGATGAGACATGTGCGTCCAATAGCGTTGTTGTAAATGCGTACCCCTGTGATTTTCTTTAATTCTATTTGTATGGTAGATCGTTAGGTGACCTGAGTGAACAATTAGTTTTTTTTCTTTTTTTGAACAAATACGGGTTCAAAATACTTTTCTTATTAGAATCAGCAGCAGTAAGAAAAAACACAAAACAAAGAGCAAGAAAAAAAAGAAAAAGAAAAGAAAATAATTGAACATGATATGATACTTGTACTTTTTTTTCCTTGTACATTGAAATAGTTTTTCACAACGTGTTCTTAATTTTCTTAACTATAATTTATTCATTACTCCACCTTCCTTTTTTGAATCAGTTGGTTCCTTATTTAGTGTTTCACTTAATTTCATTGCTTCATTTGTCATTCTGGTTTAAATTAAGTATAGCTTATGATCGCTATTTTCAACGAAAAATGTACTGACTGATATCTAAAAGCCAGTATATTTCAGAGGTAATGAATAAAGTTGAAATATTATGCCACATTCAATGTAAATATAAATACTTGATGGAAATGACGTCGGATTTATAATCGACTTACAAAAGAGTTATAAGCAAAATTAAAGGTGAATTACGAGAGTTGGATTATGCACTTAATAGCACACACTTGCCTCATCATATTAGTACGCACTTGCTCCGCATAATAGTACGCATATGTCTCATGATAGTGGTACGCACTTGCCCCATCAAAATGGTACGCACTTACCCCCACCTTACTTTAAAGAAGGGGAAAGTGCGTACCGTAATATAAACAAATTTTAGTTACAGTATTTGATCAAAATACCCCATGTATGTTATTAGTAGCTATTACTCAAAAGAAACAACTTGCATTTCTTGACTTCAATTGCTTGGTATGACTACAAGAGAAACTGAAACAAAACCTTCTCAATCTTTACTTTAGAGATTTTTTGAAGACATTTAAGTTGTCTCTGATTGTGTTTCGTCTATTGAATCCAGGCCTGAATTCTACCTATTGAAATTATCATTAGACAGTTATCTAACATAGTCGATGTGTTGCAGAAGCCATTTCAGGACAGTGTTCATATAATTCCCAGTGGACGCACTTACCCCGTGGACGCACTTACCAGAACTCACCCTAGTTTAAATGACCTATGCTTACTCAAATTAACAAAAAACTAACGACCCTTAATTTAACTATTTTGCTAGAAACTTTTCTGTACTAATAGGTGCTGTCCATCCTATAAGTAGTCACGACGGTAAAAACAGAAAAAAAGCTTAGCTGCATTTCCACTACATCTTAAGTGCGGGAAAATTAATCTTAAACGCATCTGAATCACACCATTTTCCCTCTCAAGCCTGGAGTTAACGACTGACCTGCAACAAATTAAATCAAAGTTTCAAAGGTGTATACGATTGGAACAAATAAATTGGTCACGTAACAGTCATCGTGCATTCCCAAGCCATCGTGCTTGCGTGATTTGTATAAATTGTGTACATGACCATGTGCTGATCTGTTATTAGCTTCCACGCGCGAGACAATGCATTAAGCAATCGTGAATCTGCCTTTTATTACACGATACCTCTCTGGACAAAAGTGAAGTAAGGCCTCCAACACGAGAAAAATGGGATGAGTAGAATTAGACATGTTTGATTAAAACCCTTAATATAGTTCACTATTTGTTCGTCTGAAGTCTGTCCACACAAGTTAGTTTGAGGCGTCTACATGAGAACGTTGGAAAACGCTTCATAAATGAAGCGAAGATAGATCTAAAACATGTGTTGTCCTAAAAAAAAATCGGAATTCGTATCTTCTAGAAGCGCGTTCTTATTCCATATCGTGTTGCAGGATTAAGGGGGAGATTAGAGGCATTGGACAACATTTAGGGGTTGCGAAGTTTTGGCGGTTAGAGTTGCTGATTTGATACGGAGAAAGAATAGCTTTGGCTAAAACACCGATACTTAGCTAAATGAATATAACTAACGATAGAAATAAGTGCAGAAATGTTGTGGAAAAGGTTTTTTACCCTTACAAATGTCATAATACAAGTTTCTGAAATGCAAATACTAAATACAACGTTTTCTTCTTCCATTATGCACACTAAGATTTAATAACAATTTGGCCATCAGCGTTACTTTCTTAGGAGTTGAAAATTTCTTTTAGAACAATATAATTATTAGAAGAAGATGCTCACAAGATCTCTTAATAGTTTTAGAAAATTGTAACAGTTTACTGATTTGTTTCAAAGAGACCTGAAAACGGCGAAATTTACCAACGGGTAGTTAAAGCTTTAAATTTTCGATTTATTGCGACTCTTATATACATGCTCGAATTCATCTAAATTTCGATTTGGTAATTTTCTTTACTTAAAGTGAAACAAGCGCAGTTGTGTAGAGAGAAATATTTGTAACTTTCATTTTTTTATACCATTTTGGACCATGCTCCAACCGTCAAATGTATATTATGACGTTTGTAAGTGTAAATCATTTGCTTGCTGTGAATATTTGGAAATTTTTGTCAAGTATCAAATAATGGAATTATTGGAGGTTACTTTAGCAAGCTGTCAGTGTAAGCCTTCTGCAAATGAGGAATATTTACTTCATAAAATTAAATGTAAAACTGGGATCTGCAGTTTGTGCTATGTTTACGTGTACTAGTTAAAAAAAATGTGTTTCTGTTCAACAAATTTAAATAAATTAATAAATAAATAAAAATTGTGGTTCATGTTACTCTGCTATACGGGGTAGATAAAAACAGCTTTAACATTTCGGTCTTTGGTTTATTTTAGTTGCTACTGTGGTAAAAACCGTCATGAAAGGCTGAGTTAGCATGTACAGGTTAAGAGTGTACAGCGAGACATTTTTCATTTCTTTTTGTTGCAATTTTAAATAATTTTAGTCCTTAAAAATTGACTTTCTCATTACTGTAAAATTAGCAATTTTACAGTTTAATACCACAAAATTCGCTGCATTATACTGTAAAAATAACAGTATAACACTGACAGCCGAGGTTCCAGTTTAAAACTGTAAAAAGCACAGTAATAAACTGTACGATTAGCAATTTTACAGTTTATTACTGTAAAATTAGCAATTTTAAGTTTATTACTATAAAATTAGCTGTATTATACTGTAAAAGCAACATTTATTTTTTGCAGTGTAGAAACACAGAAACTCAAAAAAATGTATTTAGATTAATTACAATTCATATTAATAAGAAAATAATAATATTAGTAGATAAATGGACTAGTAAATGCGCTCTTGAGATGTACATCAGTGCCACTGAAAGTACAGTTTAACTAAGATCTCATAAAAATCGATGCTCATTAATAAATTAACTTTAATCTCAATGTTATAATGAATACTTATTTTACATTTTTCTAATTTGCTTATTTTATAGTGCGAAATATTGGAGGTACAATAGGAGAATGCCCACTGTACTGCCGTTAACACGTCTCAGAGTACATTAAAATGAAAATATTTCGAGTTAAAATTGTTTAAGTAGAAAATCTACTACTCAAAAGCAAAATGCCTGCATGGTTTGCTTTTTTTTCATTAAACAGAGAAGATTATTAGTTTTGGTAACGTCACTGCGAGGACAATTGGTTGATTTAATGTATAATGACCCTGGTATTAAAATGAGAGCATTCACACAATTTCAAGAAAAAAATTCCCTTTTTTTACAGCATTGTCTACATTTGTTTCAAGAAAAATGTTTTCATACATCTAGCTAAAGGGCAAGATCGAAACACTTTTATATTTTTATTCACTGATTTCCTTATCCGCCGGGAAAATAAACAGCTTTACCTTTTTCTTCTTTTGTATAATAAAACATAAACGTAAGCAGCATTCACCATTTAAAGCAAATATCTATAACTTATATCACTTTCCCCTGCATAAATAAATCCTAATTGCATGTATAAATCGCTCATAAATATTAATTACTCCCAATTTGCTTTCGTGAAGGTAAGACTCTATCGCTCGTGAGTTTATTTATTCCGTAGATTCCACATCCAGACGGGGAAACGGAAACACGTTTTCATGTTCCGACTAAATTGTGTAATTAGTTCAGGATTACACTAATATTATTGTAATTTTAAGATACAAAAATATGTACATAAATATGATTGCGACATCGCAATAACATGCGTGTGTATACCAGCTTGAAATATTTGAATACACTAGTCGGAATTGATGTTAGATAAGGTAATTAATTATTTCGAGATAAACATAGATTGTGATTTTGCGAAAATATCATTTTCTATAAAACCATTTCTCGTTTTTGGTCATGTCTAGATTATTCACAAGTCAGCAAATAATGATGCACCGCAACAAAGCTCATAGTTAATGAAGAAAATCATTTAGTAAGAAAAAGTTATTAATAATATGCAATATTTTTTAAACATCTTCTCTGTTTTTATTATGTTAAAATCCGTGTCAATCAGGGTAGACACTCATATCTTCAGGAGTTTTTGAACTTAACTTGTGATAAAATATGGAGAATTAGGGATTTGTGCTTTTTGCGAAAAAAAGGTTTTTGGCCCAAGATACAGCCCGCTTGTCTCGCTTATAATTTTCCGCAAAATTTTCAAAATGTATTATCTCCGAAACAGTGAGCGATATTTTGAAACTATTAGTTTTTATTTGAAAGATAATCATTTCCTCTTTAAGACGATATGCACTATTTGATAACATGTGTTATATATATATATATATATATATATATATATATACCAGGTGGGAAAGTATGAAACCGGAATTTTTCTACAGAAAAAACACGTTTATTGTAATGATATGATACAAGGTACCGTATTCAAACTATTGTCCGTCGCTATCTATATATTTTTGCCATCTTTCTGGCAATTTGTAGATTCCGCGCCAAAAGAACTGTTGATCTTTTGAGGCAAACCAGTCATCGAGCCATTTTCGTACAGCTTCATAAGAAGTCAAGCGCTGCTCAGCAATTGCGTGTCCCATCGATGCAAACAAGTAATAATCGGATGGGGCAAGGTCCGGTGAGTAAGCCGCATGCGAAAGAATCTCCCAACGGAACGACTCTATCGTTTCCTGGACCCGTTTTGCTTTGTGTGTTGGTGCGTCGCCATGCAGCAAAATCACCTTGTGTTGTCTTTGTTGGTATTCTGGTCGTTTTGTACTCAAAGCTCGATTCAAATTGGTCATTTGTTGTCGGTAGCGTTCAGTATTGACAGTTTTCCCAGGTCTTCGACCAACAAGACTTGCAGGTCAGCGTCTTCAAACTTTTCCGGGGGTCTTCCACGTTCTTCGTTCCTCACGTCAAAATCACCACTTCTGAACCGCTTGAACCACTCAAAACACTGTGTTTTACCGAGAGCATGCTCACCATACGCCTCCACAAGCATTCGATGCGATTCGGCTGCGGTTTCCTTCAGATGAAAACAGAAAACTAGTGATGTCGGCAAATCGTAATTTGTTGGCACAAAACTCGACATGTTTATCTCTAATAAACTAATGCTACTGAATGAAACTCGTGTTATTGTGAGGTGGAAATCTTTGTCTGATATTAATACAACAACAAAACACCGCTAACGTGATGAGTCGGTAACTACATCGACATCTAGCGCCACCTATGGGAAATTCCGGTTTCATACTTACACACCTGGTAATTATAGCAAAATATTTCAAATCTGGCTACCACTCTGCACTTTTGGATTCGGATATTAAATGGGTGGACGAGTCCAAAACGCCCGGGACACAAATTTTTCTGGCCCTCTAGTGGCGTTTAGGGCGTAATCAAAATGGCCGCCAAACTTTTGGATACGGTGCTACTTTTCCCTGTATAACTCGGTTTTGCATTTTTATATTAACTAATATGATTATTGATTCTTATTCAGAAGAAAACGTGCTTTCCAACGGTATGCTTTAAAATACTAGTTACATTCATAATACCAGAAATATTTACAACGTTCTTAGATTTTCTGATTTTTTTTTTTCTTTCATTTTTTGAAGTATTTTGTTCAATAACTTGGAATCCGTAATATGAAGTTAAAAACGTGTTATAATTTCTCGTTAAGAAAAAATTCCTTTTCGAATGGTATATATCACTTCTACTTTAGTATAAACAGTTGCTGAAAATCTTTAAACAATTGGTGCGAGAATAAAAAATAAAGGAAAGTCCAATACGAGAGTACTCTGGCATTTTTGAGATTTACCCAAGTTGTTAAAGTAATACTTTCAAAATCTTAAGAAAGTTCAAAGTAGTCAGACGGATGCACTTTTTAAGACGAATTTTCCACAGATTTAAATTCTTCAAGCCACTTCTTTCTTGGAATTGATGAAAAAATATGCTTGGTAGCCTCATCAATATCTTATTAATAAAAGTAAAGTCCACATAAGTTCTTTTTTAGATTAAAACCTAACCAAAGGTCACACATAGACAGATTCGTAAAATAAGGTGGATGTCTTATCACTTTAATTTGTTTTTGTTCAAGGAACTCAACTGTTAATCTACCTGAATGAGAAGATGCATTGTCATGCTGAAGCATGAGTCCTCTTACACTAACTTCTTTCTTTTAATGTTTTCTGGAAGACATTTCGTAGTATACCAGTTTACTTTTTTTGTCTTCGATCCTTCCAACTTGATAGCTTTGAGAAATCCGTACTTCCGAAGAAAATGGCAAACATTACTTGTTTGTGTTGCAACGTCAAAAAATGGTTAGTACGTTTTGTCACCCGTAACAATTTTATAAATAATGCTATGGCAATTATCATTTAGTTAATTAGGATTTTTATATCTGATTCTGGCACCACTTCTTTCTGGTACTCAGTTAGATGATGGGAAGCATAAAGGCAAACTAATTTCTTTCAATATGAAAATCTTCATTGATAATTTTGTGTAAGGCAGCAGATCCAATGTTAAGTCTCTTTTGTATCATGTAGTTGCAGTAACAGCGATTATCATACATTAACATTTTTCATATGGAAAATATATTATCCAGTATTACTACCAACGGCGGCCTTTCTATGTGTTCTTCATTCTGAAGAAAATTGCCACCTCTAAAAAATTCTTAAAACGATCTGAATATAGTACCATGCAATGGACATTTATTACAAAATTCTAATTCTAACCGTTGAACACATGATCGTTTTGATTTTACCCACTTTAAAATTGTAGAAAATAATTGCACAGTAATACTCTACGTCAACATTATTTTCTCTTTTGTCCAGAATTTATTGTATGATAAAGAACTTGAAGGGAGTAAAAATAATCTGCCAAATTAAAATCGCTTGTATTTTCAACTTATATTTTTTTTTCACTTTTTGTCTACGTATAGCTCAAATATTTAAGAGCGCCTCTCGTATTATCCAGTTTAGTCTCTAAATTTATATGCAATAATATCCGAATGATTTGTGAAAATAAACTTGTTGCTGGCGGTCACTTTCGGAGCACTTCCCTTCACATACACAAAGTACGTAAATTATGACACATTTGCAAGATACGCATCGCTTGTGGCAAGTACAAGAGGTAAGTTCTGCAGAGTGTTTTGAGATTTCTGAAAGTGTTGACCAAACAGTTAGTATGATCCTCCTGAATTGATCATCCATTCCCCGTTGGTTTGCAAGGTATTCTGTATTTGGAAACAATGCTGTTATTCCAAATTCTTGCTTGCAAAGCGGACCATTTTATGTGTTGCATTAAAGCACCTGCTATTGGAGGAATATTTCTATTGACCTATTCTTTCTTGTGAATAGCACTCGTCGGCTGTCAGTGATGTTTTGAAGATCTGATGTACGATCATAAAGTAGAATTACAGAGCGCTGTAACAGATCGCAATATTCATCATCAATTTCAGAGGTTCCTGTAGAGAGCCACTGTTATACACAGTAAATTTCTCGAAATGCCATCCAGGTCTTCCAAGCTGTCTTTTTGCCAGTACCAAAAAAGGTGAAAACAATGTCGCAAGCAGTTACAGCATGAAAATCCAACAAATTTCTGCAAAATTGCAGTGAGAGTGGGGCTCAAATTTCATGAATTGGAATTAATTTTCTGTTTTTTCCAAAATCATACTCAACCCATAGCTCTTCAATGCCTTGTATTTGTGGAAACAGTGCAATTGAATTCACTCACAGAAAATTAATTTCCAGTATGGTGTTATGAAGATGATCTAAGGTCTACAATGGTGATAAGACTGAAAGCAATAAAAAAGGTAATGTTTGACATTTTCTGTAGACGTACGGATTTCTCAAAGTCATCAAGCTGGAAGGATCGAAGACAGAAAGTAAACTGTTATACCACGAAATGTCTTATTGAAAACATTAAAAGTAAGAAGTTAGTGTAAGATAACTCATGCTTCAGCATGACAATGCTTCTTCTCATTCAGGCAGATTAACAGTTGAGTTTCTTGAACAAAAATTCCTTTTTGCCATAACGCCTAGCTCTGCTATGCTGCTTTATTTTAGCAGATTTTCAGCAACTGTTCATGATAAAGTAGAAGTCATATATGAGCCAATATTCTGAAAAGTGCCAATTTGAAGTTGGAGTTTCCTGATAAAAAAAATGTTTTGCAGAAAAAAATTAATATTGGATTCTAAGTCCAAATTGGGTCTAAATGCAAGAAAATAAAAGGGGGGGGGCCATGAAAGTTATTTACCCCCTCCTTAGATTACTTCACTTTTAAGCCGTTACAGATCTGATGAGTGTTACAGATCTGATGTTATTATGAGCTACATATCTGAGTTTAAGCTTTCAGTCTTCATTAACATCTCCAAAAATATTATTTTCCTTGCATTTTTAACATAGACTTAAGATAATTATATTAATATATATATATTAAGATAAAAAATCAAATTTCATTATAAAAAAGAATTTCTTGGAAAAAAAATGAGCGATAAGGTTTTTAGATAAAATAAATTATGAGATTACCTAATCCAAGCTAACAAAACATTTGTTTTGTTTTGAAACAAAACACAACAACTTTTTCAACACACAACTCTGCTGCTTGCTTTTCTTTAATTAGTTTCTGGAAATTTAATTTCTTTACCAGAAATTCAAATTTAGCATGCTAGTTATTATCTAGTTATTTAGCGAAGTTATGAGAAATTGAAGCACCAAAAAAATAATAAATAAAGTAATAATAATTAATTAATTTAATTTCTGCTGTGTCAATTTTTCTTATTTTACTAACTTTTATTGTTAGGTCAAACAAACTACAAATGAAGCAATTGTACTAAAAGTCATTGCTTTTCATTTTTTGAGAACAAAAATATTCAATATATGGCTAAAACCTATGATTTTTGCTTTTTAATAAGTCTGAAACGTGAGAGTTAGTTCGGTAACATATTCGCTGTTTTTTAATTTGTATCGCTCTAACTGTTACCGATCTGACAAACCGACAAAGTTCTTTTTTTTATTTCCGGGTCGATCACGCTAAACCAAAGTCAAACACGTGATTTTTTCACTTGTAATAAAAGACTAAACTTATAAATAAAACAACTTTTAAAATAATAAAAACTGCGCATTTTAGCGCGTGTTACCGATCTGATGACTTAATTGACACACATTGAAAAAAAACCACTTCAAAAAATCTTACCTGCAATTTTAGATGCAGAAATGCAAATTTTTAATTACGATGCGATAAAACATCACACCAGGTACTCAATATCACGTGGTATCGGTGCAGGAAATGATTTTGGGAGCCTAAATGTAGATCGGAAGTTATTGTTACCGCTCTGACGCGGAACTGAGGGACTCGCTTATTTCGCATTCCCTAGAAAATCATAAATCGATTAAAACAAAAATGAAGTAAAATAGTAACAAAGGGGTAAAAATAGAATCGTTTTTCGTGCAAGTGCGCTTTTTTGGGAAGTTAGAAAGTGCGCATGACCTGTTTGCATGCTAAGCTTTGCTACTGGGGACACGTTACCGATCTGATTTTTGAAGTATAAAAAGAATATTTTCAGAAGAAAAAAAAATTTCTGATGTTATTAGATGAAATGAAAACAAAACCTTATCATCTTTCTGGGGAAGATTATTTTTTTAACTAGTTATTGAAATACTAGTGAAAATTCACTTGGGACTCAAATTGGCACTTTTCTAAATATTAGCTCACATACCATTCGAAAGGAAATTTTTTGATTAACAAGAAATCGCAACACGCTTTTAACCTCATATGACGGATTTTGAATCATTTAGCAAAATACTGCAAAAATGAAAGAAAAAAACCAGAAAATCTAATAACGTTGCAAATATTTATGGTATTATGAATGTAACTAATGCTTTCAAGTATACAGCTGGAAAGCACGTTTTTTCCTGAATGAGAATAACTAATCATATAGTTTAATATCAAAATGCAAAGTCGAGTTATACAGGGAAAAGTAGCACCATAGCCAAAAGTTTGGCGGCCATTTTGATAACGCCATAAACGCCGCTAGAGGGCCAGAAAAATTTGTGTCCCGGGCTTTTTGGACTCTTCCTCCCATGTTATATCCGAATCCAAAAGGGCAGAGCGGTACCCCACTATAACAGGTATTAGAGACATTTCTAAACATGAAACTCTCTTTCTCTCTTTTTCTTACTTTTTCTTAATACCTTTTCCTTAATATATATCTGTGGATTCATAGAAAAATATATCTAAAATCTCAGCTTTTATGGTATTAATGGTAAGATTTAATTAGGAAAAATACGTTTATTAAGCAAGTAAAATGATGAATAATTATTTTAATAATACCTAACAAAGCAAAAATTGTTAAAAAACACTCTAATAAAGTACAATTTTAGAAATTTACCGCGCCAAAGTAATTCTTTAAGAAAAAAAAAACGAGCTCATTTGCAAGTCTTAATTTAGGCTATTTATCAACAAATAAAAAAACCTACTACTTTTCTTTGTGCTAAGAAAAAAATACCATTTTAAAATACTTAGGAAAAGATATTTGTGTCAATTTTATCTTACTTTTTTTTCTCGGGGAGAAAAATATTTTGCTTAAATTAAAATTCATTCTTGTGTTTAGTTTTCTTTGGTTATTATAATCACAAAAGTAGATTTTACTTTGAATAATTCATCTTCATAAATTATCTTTTTTTAACCTTTTTTTATGTGTAACATATATTTAATCCGAAAATTAAATTATTTATTTGCTTAGTTCTTTCTACTCTCTTATATAAAGAAAACCAGAAATGGTAGTTTCCATGTTTAAAAAATCAATTTAAGCCAAAAAATAAAATAATATTTATTATAATGGGAAATTCGAAACTATAAATAGCGCAATTCTCTTTTCCCTTTCGTTGTTAAAAACATTATAAATTTCATTCATTGGAAAAGAATCAATGTAAAATAAGTAAATTAATAGCATTATATAATTTCTAATTAAACTTGATCTGACTAATGAACTGTAATATACTATTTTAGTTTACAGTAAATAGAACTGAAACAAACGGTATTGAAATGCGCTTACTTTAGAATGAAAGTAATTAAGACTGCACTTTAACAATGTATTTATTTACGCATGCAGTATTAAGTATAGTAGAACTAAAATTATTAAGGAAATATAGCTATAGAGAGTTATTTTATTTGTATAAGACATTGTACTCCAATAATTTTAAAACCCCAACCATAAGGAACCTTACACTATTTAAAATTAGAAAATAATTAACCATCGAAAGTTTCTTAATTTAGAAGGATGTAATATAACATTTATAATTAGTGCACCATTGTTTCAAGATAATTATTTAAACTTTATAATTAAATAATCGGCACACCATAGGAAGTAGTCAAAATGAAACGAAATTTTGCATGCGTGAGAAAAGCATTAATATAAGAGAGTGATTACAAAATGAAAGCAAAATAATCATTTATTACCAAAAATCATATATGAATGAAGGAGTTAGTACTGTTGCAGTACTTCTGGCTTTAAGAGGCTTGAAGAGTATCGGTTCTGGTTTGATGAGTATCGTATGATGTCCTACGTCACCGAATTCCACACTTACTTTAAAGGCACCACTAGTTCGATCCAACTCGCTGGTCCTCCAACTTACCGTCCAAAATGATTGCAAATATGTTCGATCTGCAACAAAACAAAGCATAAAGCACGTCAGAGATGGTCATAATCTGAAAGAGGAAGTTCCCTGACACCCTTGCTCTATATGACGGATCATTGTCTTGTTTAAGAAGATTTCATGGGAGCCAGCCATGAGGGTCAGCATATGTGTCTGTGCACATATACACTGCGATGCAAAAGTTTAGACAAAATGCAAATATATGAATAAAAAGAAAACTAATCAGCGAAATACTTTCAAATTTCTACTTCAGGTACACAATATGGTCCCAAATACGTGTCTGGAGTTTTGAAAAATGTAACCGAAACGAAAATCGGAAATTGCAAAAGACATTTTTTTTTCACTGCTGCAAAAGTTTAGACAAAAGTCGGATTTTATGCAAATATCCCTTGAAATGTGATTGGTTGAGGTAAGAAAGGACTTTATTATTCGAATATAAAGTTCAGAGATTGCTGCATGAATTCTAAAAATCTCAAAAGCTCTGTAAATCGCGTGTAAAGAAGATGAGAAAGTTTCGAAGCCGAAATTTGAAAATGACCCTGCTTTATCAATTTTTTGTCTTCTAAATCGGCTCTAGTGTGGTAGTACATTGTTTTTTACTTCGTGGAAAGCAAATTCAGACATACGTGTCGATCAAAAAATCCAAGAAAAATTATATTTCTTTAGGATGAAGGAATTGAAGAAACGGCTCGAACTGACGACTCGCCCCTTATTCCTACAAAACTTCAACCTGGGTCAAAAACAGCAAGTGACAGCATAGGTAGATGAACAACTGAATCGGAATGCATAAAAAAACAAAGAATTGTGCTTGAGCCTTTTCGGACAGAGTGTTACAAATAAGTCAGATTTTAATGGGAAAAGCTGCATGTGCATCATCGTGACTAAAAAATGAATGTTACTTTCTCTGATGAAAATTATTAAAATTGGGATGGCCTAGATGGATTATAATTCTATTAGCGGGACTTGAAAAAAGATCCAGTGATCATATGCTGTGCTGCTTTTACCATTAAAATCTTGCTTATTTGGAACACTCTCTTCGAAAAAGCTCAAGCACAATTCTTTGTTTTTTTATGCATTCGGATTCAGTTGTTCATCTACTTATGCTGTCACGTGATGTTTTTGACCCAGGTTGAAGTTTTGTAGGAATAAGTGGCGAATCGTCAGTTCGAGCCGTTTCTTCAATTCCTTCATCCTTAAGAAATATATTTTTTCTTGGATTTTTTGGTCGATACGCATGTCTGAATTTGCTTTCTATGAAGTAAAAATCAATGTACTACCATACTAGAGCCGATTTAAAAGACAAAAAATTTAATAAAGTAGGGTCATTTTCAAATTTCGGCTTCGAAACTTTCTCATCTTCTTTACACGCGATTTACAGAGCTTTTTGTGTTTTTATTATTCATTCAGCAATCTCTGAACTTTATATTCGAATAATAAAGTCCTTCCTTACCTCCACCAATCACATTTCAAGGGATATTTGCATAAAATCCGACTTTTGTCTAAACTTTTGCAGCAGTAAAAAAAAATGTCTTTTGTAATTTCCGATTTTCGTTTCGGTTATATTTTTGAAAACTCCAGACACGTATTTGGGACTATATTATGTACTTGCAGTAGAAATTTGAGAGCATTTCGCTGAACAGTTTTCTTTTTATTCATATATTTGCATTTTGTCTAAACTTTTGCATCGCAGTGTATATCTTTGTGCGTGTGTGTTTGGAAGTGTGTGAGTTGTATTTGTACATGTGTATTTCTTAATTTATTTATTTATTGCACAAGAAATATTTCGTCAAACATAGATTTCGCGAACTTTTTTTTTCTTTTCACTCTGTTTAAAATTAACAGTAGTTATTTCAAAATAAACATTCGTTTTCTATCTCTTTCCAAGCTAACCCGCACTATTGAAAATATCGTGTTTCAATTCTTCTTAAGTCCTCTGAAAAGCTTCTTCCGTTTTTCTATATCCCCTTCTCATGTTTTTGAGAGAAGTAATGGGTCAGAAAAATACTTCAATAAAATAATGAACAAACAAAAAAGAGAAAAGCTTACGAAGCAGAAGGTAATGGAAAGGAAGACCTCTTTGTTTTGTTGGTTGTTTTAGAACAAGCGGGAAAACAATAGGTAAAAGTTTAAAAATCTCATTTAGTCAAAATAAGAAATTCAGAAGTGAAAAACAAGTTCTGTCTTTAGTGAATATTAGGAGACTTTTCTTTTCAGCACAGCTTTTAATCATAAATTTTATCTTTGATTAGCCAAAGCGCTGCTTGATTATGTTTATGGTACTTTTTCGTAAAACGTAAGTCACTTGGTTTCGTTATTCACTTTCAACTTTGGGGACAATAGCTAGATAATTTAAAGCATAGCCGTATTTAAGAGGTGGGTTTTTAGGGTTCAAACCCTCTCCGAAAATTTTCCAAACTATTACAAAAATGATTTTTACAGTTACTCACTGAAAAAATTATTTTTACTATTTTATTTTAATTTTCTTATTTACTTTGAAACTGCATTTGAAAATATGGAGTTATCATTATTGAATAATTGTACATGTTAAGTGTTTTTTCTGCAGTGTTTAATTTTATTGTAGTTATTGCAAACATAATATATTAACAACACACCTTTACTTCCGAATTTTTAATACCACTAAAAAAAATACACCAAAATTCTACAAATTTGTAAATACCGAACTCTATATTTAACACATCTTATTAGTGTCCCCCTCCCCCCCCTTCCCCCATAAGATAGAAATTTCAAAAGTACTCCATGGAATTCACGTATATGAGTAAACTCATATATTTTTTCCTTTATTGAAAATATGAGTCTTTTTTTTTTTACATTTTTCATGTCAATATCCCTTTAAGAGCCATTATTTTGAAAATCGAACAAAAAAGGGAAATTTTGGCAGTAACCATTTTTGATTTTCCTCATTTTTTTATATGTCAAAGTAGGTCATGAGAAATGAACATTCTGAAGTTTGCAGCCCGCCAAAAAATTTTGTTCGCTCAGTAAAAATTCCCAAAGTTTGATGTTATGCAGCGCTTTTTTGGTAAAACGGCTGAAAGACGCATTTCAGTGCGCTGTAGTTTTTTACAGAAACGCCACCCCATGGTTATATTTACATTTATTGATTGTACAATGTGTAGTTATGAGGACCCCATAGTTATTTGGGTTGGGGTGTGTTTCTTTCTTCAGTTAGGGGGCCGCAAAGTATGGTTTTAAGACCATTTTCGATCGACTTTGAACTGCGTTATTTCCCCTCTAAAAGCAACCCCCCGAAATTTTTTTAACATGTACTGAAAATTTATACTATGAAGAGAATATGTGGTACGAAAATTATTTAATATCTCATTGCTTTAAAGAGAAAAAGACTTAGACATTTTTCAAATTTTCAAAATTTGCGGTTTTTTGATCGCATTTAACTCAAAACAGCAACTCTAGGAAAAAAAAACTTTTATGGATTATGGAACCTACAGATGTGTAGAATAACGTAAAAAAGAAAATTGCGTGGGGTCTCGTCTCATTTTCAAGAAAATAATTTTTTTTGTAGCTCATTTTAATGCTTTTTTCTCATAGTAAAATGAGTCCATCAAGTAGGTCAAATCTGCTGAAACTCTAAGTATATAGTAATGATATATTTAAATTTGTATAGGGAAAGAGAAAAAGACTAAAAACACTTAATTTTGTCTAATTTTTTTTTTAATTTTTAATTTTTTAATTGAAATTAACTCAAAAAACGTGAAATCCTGAGACTATTATTGAATGCACATATTACTAGCTTTGAAATATTGGAAAAAGTAAATTCGGTGAGGTATCTTCAGATGTATTCTAGTGAGAGGTCACAGTGACTTCCCGAAAAATGTCATGATCGAAAAATTTTGCTGACTATTCGGCAAATTTGGAAACTATTGCAACATTGAGATTTTTTAATGATACATTTTTGTCACGTGTGCTTGATCGTATTCTGTAAAAATTTAAGTTCCAGTGCCCATGAGTATCTTATACTTCTCAAGAAGATGTTCTTAATTTGCCAAAGGAATTTCCCAATCTTTCCGAAGGATAAAATACAATCAAGCCCACATGTAAAAAATAAATAAATTAATAGAAAATGTCTATATGTTGCAGTGTTGTTTCTAAAGTTTTTGAATCTTCATAAAAATTTTCCGAATATGAAATTTTTCTGGCGGTCACAGTGACCTCCTTTGACTTCCCATTGGTGAGCCTCTAAAAATACCTCACAGTATTTACTTTATCGAATATTTCCAGTCATTGCCAGCTAGTAATATGTAAATTCAATAATTCCCTCAGTAACGATTTATCGTTTTTTAATATAATTGCAATAAGAAGCTAAAAGTTCTAAAAATTCAGACACAATTAAGTGCTGTGATTCTTTTTCACTATTACTATACACTCAAAAATTACTATACACGCATACATAAATTATCATCATATATTTTAAATTTTAGCAGATCTGACCTACATACTGGACACATTTTATTACGGGAGAACGCATTAAAATCTGTTACATTTTTTTTTCTGTAAAACTAGAAGAGACCCATGGTCGCTTTATTTTGTACGTCGTTTTACACATATGTAGGTATCATATAATATAAAAAATAATCATAACATGTAAAAAATAAATAAATAGAAAAGTTCAATGTTGCAGTATTGTTTCCAACTTTGCCGAATCATCAGCAAAATTTTTCGATCATGAAATTTTTCGGGAGGTCACTGTGACCTCCCACTAGAATACATCTGAAGATACCTCACCGAATTTACTTTTTCCAATATTTCAAAGCTAGTAGTATGTGCATTCAATAATAGTCTCAGGATTTCACGTTTTTTGAGTTAATTGCAATTAAAAAACTAAAAATTATAAAAAAAATTGACAAAATTAAGTGTTTTTAGTCTTTTTCTCTTTCCTTATACAAATTTAAATATATCTTTACTATATACTTAGAGTTTCAGCAGATTTGACCTACTTGATGGACACATTTTACTATGAGAAAAAAGCATTAAAATGAGCTACAAAAAAAATTATTTTCTTGAAAACGAGACGAGACCCCACGCAACTTTCTTTTTTACGTTATTCTACACATCTGTAGGTTCCATAATCCATATAAGCTTTTTTTTCCTAGAGTTGCTGTTTTGAGTTAAATGCGATCAAAAAACCGCAAATTTTGAAAATTTGAAAAATGTCTAAGTCTTTTTCTCTTTAAAGCAATGAGATATTAAACAATTTTCGTACCACATATTCTCTTCATAGTATAAATTTTCAGTATATGTTAAAAAAATTTCGGGGGGTTGCTTTTAGGGGGGAAATAACGCAGTTCAAAGTCGAGCGAAAATGGTCTAAAAACCATACTTTGCGGCCCCTTAACTGAAGAAAGAAACACACCCCAACCCAAATAACTATGGGGTCCTCATAACTACACATTGTACAATCAATAAATGTAAACATAACCATGGGGTGGCGTTTCTGTAAAAAACTACAGCGCACTGAAATGCGTCTTCCAGCCGTTTTACCAAAAAAGCGCTGCATAACATCAAACTTTAGGAATTTTTACCAAGCGAACAAAATTTTTTGGGGGGCTGCAAACTTCAGAATGTTCATTTCTCATGACCTACTTTGACATATAAAAAAATGAGGAAAATCAAAAATGGTTACTGCCACACCTTGTCTGAATTTCAAAATAATGGCTCTTAACATCTATTGTAGCAAAAATCAATAGAGTATAGAATATGAAATAGACTTTATTGACTTTTTAATTTCACGGGAAATAGATTTGGTAAAACCGTCCCTGAAACTAAGGTCTGGTTTCGGCCCTGATTTAAAGTGATTGGCAACATCTACAAATACATGGCAACGTTAGAATTTTGAACATGAAGTAGTTGACTGTCGTCAGCTACGAAATCTTTAGTTTACAATAGCGATAAATAAATTACAATATTCAAAAAATAAAATACCGTAAAGTCGGGTTACTTGGACCCACAAGGAGGTTACTTGAGCCCACAGTAAAATGATAAAATCTGGGTTTGGTACTAGCGTTAGATATTGCAGAGTGCTTCTACCTTGCGGAGAAACGAGGAACTACGTGCAAGTCTTCAACTAATAAGTACCAAACCTAGATTTTATCATTTTACTGTAACGGGCTCAAGTAACCCCTTAGGGTCCAAGTAACCCGACTTTACGGTACGCCAACTGACATACCTTCCACGGAACAGTGCCATGATTAATTTTAAAATCTTGTTCTTCTCTGTCATCGTAACACTCATTACTATTGGTGCTATCATTTTGATAATTATATTTGGTATTACAAAGCTCGGATGCAAGGTGGTTGTAGTACATTGATGGATTTTTAGTGCTTTCTTTATGACAAACACAAAAACTTTCCTACATCCCTTCCATGAATACTACTTTCTGACAAATCATGGGTCGTAGTCTTAACTAGAGAATCATGGGTTCAATGCCTGTTGTTGGAAGATCCTCCGAGTTCTATTATGATGACTGAAGCAAGTTCAATCTGTCAAGGTGACAAAGTTTTCAAAGATCAGTTTTCGTCATTAACTCTGGGGATACAGGACAAAGGGTTGTTTGGCTCCTGGTCTGGATCAAAAACAGAGATACATCTAGAGCTCCGTCCAACCGGTTAACTCACGTGTACTCCAAAGTACGGCGACTGAGGAGCGTTGTGCAGTTCCAAATGATTGAATTATTTCAACCACCGCTGCGCCTATGAAAGCTCTTGTGCCAGTAAACCCTAAGTAACCAACCAAACAATCAACCACAGCTGCAACAAATATATCTGAACACACTTAGTGCTCTAAAATCATTTTTTTTTTAAATCACGTGAGCTATGTAATAAGCGCTCTAACAAATTTCTGCAGAGCCAAGCAGCGACAGAAGTAAATGTCACTTGCGATTGGGAGGAATCAGCGGGCGAGTGTTTACAGAAATGGCTTGGTACACCTGTGACGATGTTTTCGACTCTCACCCTCGTTCCATACAACCCCTTTCTCCTCTTTAAGCTGTTTTTTTTTTTTTTTTCATGTGAAACAATATCAGGAAAATTGATTTTGCCATATATATTATACAACCGAGGCAAGACGCTAGAACGTTTAAAGCAGTAGGTAACCACCCCTAAGCAAGGGCTATTCGATCTATATATCGATATACCAAGGGCTATTTCGATCCATGGACTGCAGTCCATGGATCGAAATAGCCGAGTTAGCGGTGTATTGCACGCTAGAACGTTCTTTCTTTATTTATTTGTTAATGCTTATAACACTCATACACAACCCTGTTAAAAACAACACCTTGTGATTTTTATTGGAGGGTACTGTATAACTCATTGCAATGTTGAGAAACAAATTCTTGTGAAATTAGCAACTGTTTTGTCAATAGCAACTACAGATCTTAGAAACTTCTACTGTAAAATACATGGAATATTTTTTACAGCGAATAAAACGAAAGTAGGATGCTTCAAACATATTTTTCGGTCTTTTGCTTACTTAATTGCTAAGAAGAAGGTTTTATAAACTTAAGTTATAATAACAAATGTCAAAAAATTTTTTTTAAGTCAATTCCTACTTAAGTCGATGTAGAAATATTATTCATGCCCACTATTAAGCGCCATTTCCAACTGTCAATATTGAAAATACGCCAATCTGTAACATGCATTGCATGTACTTATTGCCATTCATATATTGCTTTAGACCGTGATCAACAATAAATATCCAATTGAAGGCTCCCTTACCACTTAGAATAAAATTCTTTAAACAAAAAGATAGTAATTAATAGTTAATTAATTTAATCACAGAATATTGCATTGTCATCGAGTCTAAGGTCGCTTTCCAATTTCAAAAGAATTCGATCACAGTAGATGGGTGAAAACTGAGTTGCAAGATTTGAGCAAGATACATAAGCAAATTTATAGAAATTGTGAGCTTATGGTAGGAATCGAGGAATTTTTTATGTTATAAAAAATTCTCATCTAAAAAAATTATTTTTTACAGCATTTAGCTAAAAACTTCAGGTAATTTTTGTATCCAATAGTTTATGCAATGTTATATTCAAAAATATAAAAACCCGGAAGATAAAGACTATTGCAAAAAACAAATTTACTTTTTTTTTTTTGATAAACTAAATCCCTTTACGTATTATTCTTTCATGCAAGAAAAGCACACAGAACGGATTTGAAATTCCGTTTACAAATGAAATTTTTCTTTCTTTTACTAAGAATCAAGGATAATCATCTGAAAAAATTAATTAATTTTTGTCTTTCTCGTAAAAATGCTAAGATGCGAAAAGCAAGAAAAGTTTTAATAAGATAGTTTTTATTTCTTACCACCTGATTTTTAGAAAAAAAATGAGCATTTATGCAACATTAATTTGTTTAATTGAATTATTAATAAACTGATTCTGATATTTATTTTCAGTTTTCGCTTTAATTCGCTTATCATTATTTACGTTTTTTGCAGTTTAATTTTTATGACACCTGCAGTCGCTAATCACGCTTATAATAAAAATGTTGTTTCATTTTTAAAGAATTACATGATTATACTTAGAGATTATGAACTTAAAATATAATTATTCCGTGTTTATTAATTATTTCTAAGCAGTTTCACTCATCAGAGTGTCAACTACGTTAAAAGGTGAAATTATTTTGGAAAGACATTTTCAAATTAAATAAGCGCACGAAAAACAACTGAAATATTCCGTTTCAGTACTCTATTTCAAAATTATATGTTAAATGTACAGGTTGACCATACATTGCTATTCCATGCGTAATTATTATTTTCAGTTTATTTAACACTTTAATTCAGTGTCAGCTGCTTTAAGATAATAAATCCTCACCACAAAGATATTTTCAAATTAAATAATTGTCCTATGTTAACTGAAGTATTCAGTTAAAGCATTCCATTTTGAAACTACATGGTAGTTTTACTACATGACTAAATATTACAAATCTGCACTAAATAATCATTTTGACTTTCATAAGTGGTTTTACAAAGAGTAAACAGCTGCTTTGAAAGGTTAATCCTTTCTACAAAAATGTGTCAAAACTATATAAAAGCAGGTATTTGAACTGGGCTATTCAGTTTCAGTGTTCCACTTCCAAATTATACGGCAAGATTACTCAGTTAGTAATGCCAAGTAGCAAACGTTTATGAAAACTTACGATTCCATTGTTTGGGGAAAGAGAGAAGAGGCCGTCTACGATGTCTTAAGGATTTACGAAAACTTCCTTATGTTATAATTTCAACTAAACCACTTAAAATCTATTAAATATTTCCTAAAAAAAACTTTTATACAGTTCAAAATATTTTTTCTGATTCAAAAAAATGCCAAAAGGAGTGAAATCTGGCCGGTGGACAACTGAGAGCATGGAACGTGCTATTACATCTGCCTACAGAAACGTTGACTTGGGTTTTAATGAAGTCTGTCGAAAGTATGAAGTCCCAAACGCAACTTTAAGAAACACATGGAAAGTAAAAACCGTTTTGGCTATTATGGACAGCAGCTTGTTAGAAGTTTTGGAAATATACCCCCTAAAGTAGAAAACGGGATTGTAAATCATGTTTTGAAACTGAAGGAAGCATTTTTTCGGAACCACTTCCAAAGATTTGCAGGAACGTATCCCATATAGTTAAAGAAGATAAAAACTTTTCTGCGAAAATCGGTATTATAGTTCCATGCAACGGAACCCTGAAATCTCAGGCCATTAGAGAATACTTCAGCAGCTCGAGCCCCTGGTTTTAGTAAAGAAAGGATTAAAAAACTCTTTGAAATTTCAGAAGGCGTTATCATCAAGTACAATGTTGGTGGAACAAACATTTTCAACGTGGGAAGAACAGGACTGCCAACTGTCCAAAAGATACACCAACAGATTTGACAGCTAAGAAGGGTAAGTCACAGGTTTGGACAGTATGAAAGAGTAAACGAGATGTGATGGCACCAGATGTGTGGTGTATGAGTGCTCCTCCTGTGATAAAAATAATAAATTAACACACAACGTTCCGGTTTTTTTTTTTCCTTTTTTTTTGCATTTTTTTGAGTGCTTTATTATTATTTGTAGTGCTTATTGATATCCTCTGACAGGCATTTGTAATAAACTCATTGATTTTCATATTTAAAAATGCGGTTCATTGACGGAAACTCGATTGCCCATCCATAGCAAAGGGTTGCCACGAGTGAACCGGATGGTAAAATACTTTTTTTCCCATTTTTTTCTTTACTGAATATATTTATCATAAATTGAATATTATTATTTAACGGAAAAAATGGAGCAATTAATCCTATAGTTAAGGTAAAATTCGAGTTGAAACTACTTTTTAAAGAATTAAAAACTATTTTTAACCGACTTCAAAAAAGGAGGAGGTTCTCAATTCAAAGCGTATACTTTTTTTTTTTTATATTTGCATATAACATCTGATCTACTGAACCGATTTGAACGATTTTTTTAATCGATAGGAGATGGTGTAACTTAGGTACCATGTACTCATATAACGATATTTGTTCACTAGAAAAAAAGTTATGATCGAAAAACTAACATTTCATGGTCATTTAAAACAATATGTGCTATTGTAAATCCGTAACTCAATGAGCGACCCGATGGTCAAGTGGTTATGCGTGTCAGGTTGAAGTTCCTGATGGAATGAGATCGAGTCCAGGTCTGCAAGGATTTTTTTGAACATCTGCATGTTTTTTCTTTTTGAATGATTTAATGATTGCAATGTCCTTATGCAGGTACATCCCCCCATGGGGATCTACCCCATATTTTTTTATAGTACAAAATGACAGTTTTGGTCGGATCTTTGTCAAAATTGGCAATGGGGTCCTTCGATGCTGTAGAATTTTCTTATGGACGTTTGCGCCACTTTTTGGGGGCTTTGAATCGATTGTGGCAATAAATGGTTTTTGATTTGCGGCACTTATATTATTTTTTCAAGAATTATATACACAATCAATTACGTTAATTTTTGTACCTTTATACAATCATGTATTTTATACCTTGTATTTACGTCAAATTCAAGAAATCGAAAAACTAAAATTTCATGTTATTTAAAACAATATGTGCTATTGTAAATCCTTGCTGCAATGACCGACCCGATGGTCAAGTGGTTAAACGCGTCGGGTTGAAGTTCCTGATGGAATGAGATCGAGTACAGGTCTGCAAGGATTTTTTTGAACAGCTGCATGGTTTTTAACTATATTTTGATTATTTTAAGTGCATTTACACTAAAAAGAATGAAATAAAATATTTTTGGAAAAAAAATAGAACCGACTTCAGTTGGAAATTGCTCTAAAAAGTAAAAAATAATTTTTTTCTTTGAACACCATCGAAACTATTTTTAAACATAAGTTTTGAAGTCGGCGCAAAAACAATGTAGATTCATACGCAACTACAATTCAACTATAAATATAAATTTTAATGGATTCATTTCATTGATTACCACACATTCGTGTAATGGTACAAATATTCTGCTTTTAATTTTCAATGGTTTCTCTGAAAAAATGTTGGCAAAATATGGTTAAATATCATTTTACCTGTCGTTTTTGCGCCGATTTCAAAACTTATGTTTAAAAGTAGTTTCGATGGTGTTCAAAGAAAAAAATTATTTTTTACTTTTTAGAGCAATTTCCAACTGAAGTCGGTTCTATTTTTTTCCAAAAATATTTTTGTTATCCAGTGACTGAAACTTTATTCTATGTGTTTATTTAAATTTTAGCATTATGTTAGCCTATTTATACGTAAACACAACTCAAAGATAACACAGTGACATTACTTTATTACTTATTTTCTGTGAGAAATACGATTAATGGTCAAAAAAGGAATCTCTTCCAGTAATTGAAGTATATTCTTAGTTAAAGTCATAATTACGAGAATTTCATCCGAGCGGAGCACTCGCATACAATTAACGGGACCTTTGGCTTTATACGAGAATAAGTTATTAAAAACTGGGATGATATCAAGTCCGCTGTCTTACTCCTCTTTCTTTTGTTCCCTCTTGACGTCATGAAACTGTAACGACCAATCAGTGCTTCATATTTTGACATGGAAATAGCGGAAGAGAAGTACTACACTGAAGGTATAATGAGCGTAATTTTCTTGTCTTAATTAGGCTTCTAACAAGTCAGTTTGAGACCACTTAATGGTTATTATTTTAAAATAGCATTGTTTTGTTAGAGAAAAAAGCTACACCGGCTCCCTGATGTCAGAGTATTCTGAGTGTTTATCTTGAATTACGTACAGAGGAAAACAGGAAACTAAAAAAACGTACGAGCATTTTGAAGATAAAAATAAAAAGATAAAACATCAGCAACAAAAAATGGTAAAAATCAATAATTTTTTTATAGATTGAAAAAAAAATAAGTGAATTTCCGTAAAACTGAAATTACCAAGCATCACTGAAAATGGTATGTAGAAGCACATGATGCATGAACATTAGGGTTATGACTTTTTAAAAAAAGCCTGTAAGGGAAGTCAATGTACTTTTTGATAAATAATCAGAGAAAAAATATTTTGCTCCAATCCAAAACTATGTTTCACATCAATGCCATTGAAAATTTATTATCTTCAAAACTTTTAGCATAATCAAAATATACTACTTGAAACAAATTTCGAGTTCGATTATTTAATATTTGAGTTTTAGATACAGCTCTATAGTGAATGCTGCCTATTATACTGCTTGAATTTTCGTCCTTATTATTTCGACAACGGATTTATCAATGTAAGTTAAAGGTAATTAGTTCATAACCGCAGAGCAATGAAACTGATAATTATACCACACAAAAGCAGCTCATATGAAAGTGCCCCTTTTTAGCCTACTTTCCCGTTAAAAATAAAAGAAAGACGAAAAAAGTATTAAAATTAGCTTAATGCATCTAAAAATATCGCCAAGTCCAAAAAATATCGCCAAGTTAAAAAAAATATCGCCAAGTCCGAAAAATATCGCCAAGTTAAAAAAATAAAAAGGTAAAATGAATATCGAAAAATTAAAAATTTGAAAGTAGGGTGTTGAGATGGGGAATTTGTGCGTCGGTCGGTCGGTCGGTCTGTCGGTCTGTCGGTCTGTCTGTCCCCCCCTAATAACTTTTGAATGAACATTCCGATTTGGACAAACTTTTTTTTGTTGGAAAGATCTCGGCGAGTACAGCTCATTTCCATATCTGATTTTTCGATTTGAACAATTTTTGGTTCAACTTTGAACCGTTCAAACAACCTGTCCCGCGATGCTAACTTTTGAATGAACAGTCCGATTTGAACAAACTTTTTTTTGTTCGAAAGATCTTTTCAAGGATACTTCATTCCCGTATCTACATTTTCGATTTGAACAATGTTTCGCTCAACATTGAACCGTTCAAACAAGCTGTCACCCCTAATAACTTTTGAATGAACAGTCCGATTTAAACAAACTTTTTTTGTTCGAAGCATCTCGGCAAGGATACTTTATTACCGTATTTAAATTTTCAATTTGAACATTTTTGGTTCAACATTGAACCGTTCAGGCAACCTTTCCCCACCTAATAACTTTTGAGTGAACCGTCCGAGTTGAATAAACTTTTTTTGTTCGAACGATCTCGGCGAGTACAGCTCATTCCCATATTTGATTTTTCGATTTGAACAATTTTTGGTTCAACTTTGAACCGTTCAAACAACCTATCCCGCGATGCTAACTTTTGAGTGAACAATCCGATTTGAACAAACTTTTTTTCGTTCGAAATATCTCATCAAGAATACTTCATTCCCGTATCTACATTTCCGATTTGAATAATTTTTCGTTCAACATTGAACCTTTTAAGCAACCTTTCCCCACCTAATAACTTTTGCGTGAACCGTCCGAATGGAATAAACTTTTTTTTGTTTGAAAGATCTCGAAGAGTCTTTCCCATACATTCCCATATTTCGCTTTTTGATTCAAACCATTTTTCGTTCAATAGTGAACCGTTCAGAAAAAAAAAATTACATTAGCGTCTACGGGGAATTTAAGTTGAATGTTGATTCTGAACTTAAAGTCGGTTTTCCTTCAAACTAACTTTGTAAGAAAATGGTTTTGATAAATAATGTTTGTAAAGTACTTTTCTAAGTAATTTTCTGTGAAGACTCTGATTCCGACTCCGACTCCGCGAACATGGCGGAAATGCAGGCTCAGAAAAAAAATGACTGAACGTGCAGACGATTTTTTGTTTATTTAGTCATTTGTTTTATTTTATTTATTTATTATTATTATTATTTATTATTATTTTTATTTTTTTGCAGACGATTTTTTTTGTAACAAAAATTTTTCATTCACGAGCACATTTTATTCTTTATTTATATTTAACAACTGGCAACGGATTAAAAGTGAAATTCCGGACATTTTATTAATGGACGATTTTTTTTTCTTTTTTTTTCTTTCTTTGATAAAATGTGTTTTGATGATCTTTGTACTTTTATTTATTTATTTTTTTTAATTATTATTATTATTTATTTATTTATTATTTTTTTTTTTTTGAAAACGATGGAGGATTTTTTCTACGGAGGAACTGTGACAGTTACACTCTTTAAAAGGTATGAAAAAACTTTATTTATTCGTTAATTACTTTTTACGTGTCTATTTCATCTGATGAGAGGGGCATAATTTGCTTTTCGAAATTAGCTCTAAGTGCTAAAAAGGTATGTTTGACATAATTTTCAGTCTCAGATAATCAAGAGAATAATGATCAGATGCGAGAATGCCGATGTCGATGTACGGGAAAGTAGGCTCGTTTAGTTCTTGACAGAGCTTCTTGTTATAAAGTAATATCTTCCATTTAGAAATGGAAAAGTAATGAATAATAACATACATAACATGGGAATTCCATCACACATTTTGAAAGAAAAAATTATTTGGTATGCACTTCTTTCTATTAGGATTTTGAATTTATTACTACAGCAGAAATGTAATATCCTCTCGCCAGTGACATCCTCCTACATTCATAATTATGCATGGTTGTATGAACAATAGGCTTATAACTTAACAAAATGCCTGGCTTTTAATATTTTTAAATCTCTTGTGGTGGTTACACATGCTGAACTACAATGCTTTGTTTAAAATAAAATAGGTATTGTTGCAGCTGTACCCGAAAAAAACCCCACATAAACTCATTTGAAATTCTGTGCAATAAATGTATGTGCTGTAGCCTGTAGAAACTAAAAAAAGTAGAATTTATAATAGAATAGTATTGTTCGTGTTAAAATGGCCAGTAAAGTATGTTCATAGTTTTAGAAAAATTTCATTTAAAATTAATGTGTGAATTTGTAATAAACCACGGAAGAAATGTTCGTATCCCCTGCGCTCCGAAATACTTGACGGTGTCGTGGAGTCTTGACACAATGATTCGTGACCCAGGCAGTTGTACAAGAGCACGGAGAAAGAAAAAGGTCGATTGCAGATGCAAAAACTACACAGATTTTGAACGATAAAAACAAACACATGGAACTTAGAGGAGAATTTTGAAAGTTAAAACACCGCGTCCTTACTTTTATACGTTGATAATAAACCTATAACATGATTATTTAAGGTTTTTTTCAGCCGATATCATTGCTAAGTATTATAGTATGCTCCGAGTAACAAGATGTTGCATAAGTAAAATGAAACAAAAGCTAAATTCAATTTGCAAAGATTTTTATTGGTTTTTAGTTTTTATTTATTTATTGCAATAAAAGGTAATTTAAATTTGCGGTTTATATCCAAAAATAAGTTGATAGGCAATGCTTGTTCTTTAGGGTTATGACTTTAAAAAAAATAGCCTGTAGTAGAGATCAAAGAACTTTTTTTATACATAATAAGAAAAGAAACAATTATTTCCTTCTATTCCAAAGATTTAAAGAGTCAAACGTTATTGTACAGTTAAAGCGTACTCGCTGAAATAAACTTCAGATTCAAAAATTTTTGTTTTGCCCTTTTGGGTTAATTTATATTTTGCCCATAATTTCACCCCTCGTAAGGCAGAAATATTTGCACAAGTATTGACAACGGTTACTTGTTCTACCCAAGTTAAAAGTGGGTAATGGCTACAGAGTAGTTAAAATTCAAAAGTTTGTCCATCAAAACCAGGATCATCTCACGTATTTGAAATGAAAGCATACGATATTTAATCTGATATTCTTCATTTAAGAATGAAAAAGTAAGAAATGAAATCAATCATACATAGCACGAGTATTCTGTCTTACATTGTGAACGTAGTAACAATTAAGTTTGTTCCAATTTCTTTTTAAAAATCGAACGCTGTACGTTACACGCACAGAAATATAAAACCATCTCGCCGAAAGCATCTTATAACATTGATAATAATTTTGTGATTCTACCAATGAATAAGCATTGCTTCCATATCTTTTTTCATACAAAAAATAAAAATTTGAATTATGTTTAAATTTAAAAAAAAGCGGATAAATAACAAATGTATTTTCAGTTTTTGTTCAATTTTACCTAAGCAGCAGCTTGCTACTTAGATTATGCAAGTGTTTTAGAAATGAAATCGTCTGAAGAAAATATTAAATGATGGCACCACTGAGTTAAAGAGTTCATTTTTCACCAGTCACTCTTGGAAAAAAATAATGCGACTAGTTTTATCATCTGATACATGATGCAGCTTATGTTTGAAATGATTTTTTTCTGCTTTTAAATCTCAGTTGTGGCTTGCATTACTTAAAAAATGCAATATATTGCATAAAAATTTCTTGTTTGCGTTGAGAAAACAATACGTTTTTATTTTTTCTATTGCTCTGGTAATTAATGCTTTCCTAGCGATTTGCTTCCCAGTATAGATTGAATATAATTCTTGAAAGATAATTACACGAAATAATCATGATTACGTCTTCTTTTTTTCAAAAGAAAAGAATGAAGGTTAGCAATTAAATTGATTATCGTTCATAACTAGCAGTGATTAAAAGACCTTTCCTTACTAATTTGTGAATTCTTTTCCAAGTATTCTTTGTAAAAATGCTTATACCGATTTAATAACGCAAAGCATTCGTCCATAAATCTATTTCTTTCTCCTCCTTTTTCATAACATTTTTAAAGGTCTTCTTCCACGAGTTATTTTTGTTTAAACAGAAAAAAAATAAATAAATATCATTTATGTACACTTTAAGGAAACCTAAAAACATAATTCGCGGCGCAAATTTCTCCTTTTTTGTAAAAAAACATCAAGAGATAAGAAGGAAAAAACTTCTACTTTCAGCTCGTAAAAATGGAAAAATAATTAACTTTTTTTTCCAACTCGACAAGGAATGGCAACACTGTAGTCGGAGCTTTCCATCATTTTTATTACGCTTTTTACGTAGCTCGGCTCTTTCTTTTTGTGTGTATGTGCGTTAATGCAAGCGTTTATAATAAAGGCATGCAATTTAAAAGGCTGTCAAGGGTTCTAGCAACCTTGTTGATGATAATTAATGGCAAACCGACCGAAGGAAATTGTTTTTCCGGTTCGCCGTGGGTATTAAAATTTCCGTTGCTATGACGACCACAGAGGGACACACTTTTGTCATTTGTAATTCTTAGCACTTAAGTGGTATATTGTATGCAGAAATCAATCTGAGCAGCCATTTCAAAACCAAATGTAAATGCGAAAATGTATCTACAGTTCACCTGTCTCACAGTACTATATTAAATTTATTCTTCAATGTAAGTAATTGAAGGAAATACGGGTATCCTATATGAGACCAAATTCAAGAGGGTAGACTAAACTAAAAAACAAAAATAAAAAACAAAAATAAAAATTGGACATAATAAGATTCTTCTTAGTGCAGTTATATCGTAGCTACTTCGTTATTTTCACTTCAAATGATATACATATAAGATTGTATCAAAGATGAATTCAAAATTGTCTAATCCTAAAATGCCACTGTCAAAAAATTGAATCTTGAGACGTGACCATTTTTATAGGGATTTGGGATTTATTTTTTTAGGTAAGTAGTACCGGAATGAAGTTTCGATACAAATTGACTTCCGATGTTTATTTAAATTTAGTTCATGTGCATGTGTGTGTGTGCGTGTGTATTTTACTCCTGGCATAGATATACATCATGGATAAAAGTGCTTTACAATTTCCATTCATAATTTTTCGATCAGTTTTTAACTCATTTTCCGCGCTATTCTTTGAATAAATGACCAAAATACAAGCTTCTATGTTTTCTATCGCTCTTTTGCCCCTTTCCCCCAATTCGTTTTTAAAAAAAAATCTTTACTTTTGGTAATCAATGCGTTTTCGCAAATTATTTCTCATATTTCCGTAACAGATGGAATTACAATCCTTTTTAAATGAAAGCAATGTTGTAGGAAGTACATTAATATGATATGGATTAAAAAAAAAGTGTAGAAGCATGCAGTGCTTAAAAACTTTTCCACAAAACAAAATAGCAAAACCAATCAAAACTATGATTTAAGGTTAAATCTATCCTTCGCCTAAAGCCAACACGTTCCTCAGATTTTGAGAAAAAATAAAGCAAAAAATGCAATAAATCTATACAAAAAAATACCTACAGGAAACAACATTAAGCGTGCATCCTAGTAACGAAACATTTCTGTCACCACCCATCAAAAGTAACAACTTGCAGCATGAATCACTTTATTCATAGCTAGGCGTGGCTGTCTTTTTATCGCTATTATTCTGAGCACTTCAAAGTGCCCGGATCGGTCAACCAAGTAAGAACATCGCTGAAATTACACTTTTATTGACCATTTCAGCGTGTGTCACAGGATATGCAGTTTGTGAAGCAAAACATCCTTCTTACATAGTTGACAAGTTTCAGTTTATTCAGTTATTATATTTATGATTTAGTTTCTAAACAGTTTCAATAAATATTGATGTGTGTGTCTCTTTTAGTTATTTTAATTGGATAATGTCGTAATTTATGGATGGTTAAACATATTGTTTATTTTAAGCTACTAGGGGGCTCCGCCCACTGCTCGCTGCGTTCAATTTAGATTTAAATTCAATTTAGGTGTTCTATGGGAGCATGTCTCTGTATATGTCCTGCTACCCAGGACGTAAATTGAGGCATCCGTTAAAGCATAAAAGGTTTGATCTCATTTACTTATTTCAATTCTGGTAGCACACCCACGCTTTTTTCTTTTTTTTATTTTTGATTGACCTTTAAATGAAGATGGTCTATTCTTCCAGTTTCCACTTATAAGTGGAATAGGGTGAGATGATTCCATGCCATTGAGATTATATCAAAATTAGGAATGAATGCTGATACCAAATGCATATCTGAAGAAAGTTCCGTACTTGTTTCACACTGTTAGAAATTATCATGATCTCGAGAGAATATCTTAAAACAACTATACCTAATATTCTGGTTAGTAAACCGGATAAGTGGATAAGCTGCAGAAGATGAATTTCCCAGACAGTACTTTTTATAATCACAATAAACGGCTTCAAAAAACTCAATGCTGCTCCAGATAAAAATAAGGAACATAAAATGTCTTTTTAAAGTTTCAATTTCACCTCCCCCACCACTTCTTATTTCTGCTTCGGCTTTTCACTATTTCCAGAACCTTAAAAACCCATGTTTCGTCAATCGTGGAAACTTCGAAAAGGGGAATATTTCAGACGCCAATCCCTTTTATACGGATAAGAGGAACCACTTTTGCAAGGTGGTAGAATAACCTTTTAGCTTTCTTCGAGAATTACTCTTAGGAGAGAGATAAGGCTTTAGCGGTAAAAAGTTTCTTCTCTTTTTTTTTCTCATATTTTGTCTTTTCTTCGATGTATCAATATTCGAGTTCATAAAATCTAACCCACATGAAAAATTTGGACAGTAGTCTTGCAGTCAGAGAAGGCATTTAATTTAAAGTTAAAATAATAGTACTTTAGAAAACACTATTTCTTGATTCCAACAGAACCTTGGCTTAACGAAAAATACTCAAGAGGACAATAGATGTTAAAATGCAATTTTCGGAAGCAATGTGCAGCATGTCTTTAGGAGAATTTGGCTTCCTAAGTACTTTATCATATTATTTCTTTCCGTCTTGCCACTAGCAGAGCTTAAGAGATAATATCGATTCTTCAATTTTTGTGATACACGAGTGTGTATTAGAAAGGAAAAAGTACGATTGTGAGTCCTCATTTTAACGAAGCTGTTAGGATTCTAATGTGTAAATATGTATACAGGTATCCCCAGAAAAACATGCAAGATAGACAGCCTTTAAAATTACACTTTAAATGACCGACGTAATTATTTCAAAAAAAAAAAACTGGGAGAGCTGAAGCTCTGCATCAGGTTTTATGGGGAGTTCAACTGGAAAAAAGTGCCCAAATTCAGGGAATGAACATCTCTGCCAGTTCATAAATACAGCATTTTCTAGTTTTCTCTCTCTCTCTCTCTTTCTCTCTGAATATGTGGAAAGAAGTTACTTCTACCAATTCACCTAAGAAATGTTTTAAATCTTTTTTTTTTTCTTTTTTTTAACAATACGAGGTGTTTATTCCCTGGTCGGTCTACTCTATACTCTTTTTGAATGTTTATAACGGTTGTTTTTTTTTTTCCATTTTTTAATGTGTTGGCTCAAATTAATGTTTAAAGTCAGACTTAATTTTTAATAAGGAAAATTCACACTCAAGTGCTACTGAAATACTGCGATCATGAGGTAAGTATAAAAACAGTTAAGAAGGAGTTTTAACGAGATGTACCACCGACGGTCAATTTTTTCATTTGCCGAATAAGGGAGAATGAGCCTGAAAGAACCAATAAGAGCCATTCTTGATGTATACGATTATCCACAGCCTCACACAAGAAAGAAAAGTCACTGAAATACTCCTTCCAGGGGTGATTGTGAGTTCATAAAAAAATACATGAAAGTTTAAAAGAAAAAGTGGGGGGGGGAGGGGTTTAAACCAAGGCCCTATTATTTAAGCATACCAAATTTTATAATTATACATATATAATAATTAATTTCCTTTCATAAATTAACACATTTCATATATTCAAATTGTTTTTAGTCAAAATATTGTACATGCATTTAATTAAATTGTAAATGAGTAATAAAGTTACTTTTGAGCTGGTGATGAGCAATTATCTCCAAAAAAATATTTTAAGGAGAAAGCAAAAGTCTAACAGAATTACTGTTTGTTGTGCGAAAGCATTTATAAAGTAATGAAAGTTGCGTTTGTTACATTTTGTTGCATTTCATTTATTTGTCTCCCAACTAAGGGTAATAAGCATCAAAAGTTTAAAAGTGAGAAAAATTTGATTCTCATATCGGATGCAAATAAAATAATTTACTAAGGAAAAAAAATAGAATTTTCATCTTAACATTTCTATTTGATGAATATTATTAATAATTATAGGGATAATCATCGAAAATTCGAAAAAGAAAAAAAAATCCGGAGGTATGAGAATAAAAGCATAATTAAAAATATTTTATTTCCTGGTATTTTCGAACATGAAAATACCTGAATCGATCATGAAAATACCGGAAATCCGATAAAATGCCGGAACACAATCACCCCTCTCCTTCAGTCTCCTAGAAAATTTGTTCGGAAAGCAAATCGTGAGTCAATTGAGGTCTATTGCATTTTGAACCGTACCCAGTGCAAAAATTTTATTCCTAGATTTGTACATTGGAGATGCTCATGTCTGCAGAATTTTGTGAGCAGTACCATGCAAAAGTTTGCGTAGTACGCATAGGCAACTGCAGGGGAAGGGGTGCAGGTGAATGTAATTGCACCCTCCTCGTTTTTGAAAAAAAAATTAAGTGATTTTTTAGTTTTAAAAAAAAATTGCTATTTCTTTAGATTTTTTTTCCTCATTTTTACAGTACAATATTTTTTTCTCTAATTTTTAAGTACGCATTTTTTCCGGTGCACCCCTCTGCGTATGATTCTGCAGGAGCCCATAATAGGACAATTAACCTCCATGCAGCCCCTTACGGTCACTTCCACACACCATTTGGCATCAGTATTTTTTTTTTTTTTCTGTAGAGGCATGTCAAACACAATACATTTTAAGTGAAAAAATACAAAAAAATTCCAGTTACTTTAAACATTTCAACATGCTCTAAGTTTCTGAATAAAGTACTGAAGCAAAAGCTGATTTAAAAAACTCTGAAAACAATTATGCAAATCATGTAAGTGCGTGGTTCAAATTCACGGCAACAGTAAACAGTCATAAAGATACTGCTAATGAGCTTCGTTCTGTAATCTATATGCATTTTAAGCATCTCAAAAATTTGCTGAAAGCTCTGAGAAGGTGAATAATAATTACGGTGCACTTTACCATTATTAGTTTCCTACTTGCGTTACCATTTCGCAAACAAGATTACTGTCCTTAATTATTTTAAAAGCCGTATCATTATGCGACGCGAAAAAAAACACAGTGACGATGTTTTTGTTATTCCAAAGATTGCTTTTCAAAGAAATGACATTACCCATGATTTCAGCTGGAACGGTAAATGCAGCAATGGTTTTTGGGAATGTGTTTTAAAGTATGATAAAGAATTTCAACTCCGTTTGGTAATTATTTTCGGATCATTAAATGAACTTTCAAAGCAGTTTGAGATGTAATTTTTATTTATATGATTACATGAACGGATCTATGTAAATATATTTGGTCATTTAACTTTAGTACAGGGAGAACACTGTGTAAAAAATCTTTTAAAGAGTTTTGGGGGGAAAATTTTTTTCAATTTTTTTCAATAAAGTTTTTAAAGAGCCAAACTTTTTTTGATAAACTAGCATTTATCCACCTCGGCTTTGCGTGTGTTAGAAATCAAAGGAAGTAATTATTACTACAGTCACTTCTCCTCGGAAACATTTTTTATTATTTATGAATTATAAATGATTAAGATGGAAAACATAACGTATAATGTTCAATTAAAGCATATTACATAATCTTATCCAAGAACATCGTAAACGGTAATAGAGAGGAAGAATAGAACTAAAAACTGCTTAAAAACTTTTATTTATTTCATTTTATTTTATTTGTTGTACTTCATTCTTTTTATATTTTTATTTATTTATTTATTATTTATTTTATTTTTATTTTTATTTAATTAATTTATTTATTTTTAAAGAAGAAGAAGAAGAGGAAGAGAAAAGCATAATGAGATAGGGTCAGAGCATGATTTGAATCGATAATATGTACGAAATTTCACAGCGAGAAATTGGGTCAAAACGATTATAAACGTTTACGGAAACTAACATATAGTAAAAACACCTTTTTTTTTGGGGGGGGGGGGGGTCTGCTTTGTGGTACATTGCAACCAGAAACGATAACGAAGTGGAATATGCAAACTTAAAACTAACACAAAACAGAAACAAAATTGGAGAAAGGTGAGAAAAAAATTTTTCTTAAAATTTTGTCTTGTTGAAAAACGAGATAGGTGACCGAATTCTCAAAAATGATTTAACATGAAAATCTCCCCTAGTCCTGCCAAACTAGATTTGGTTCTGGAATCTCATCTTTGCGGCCTTATTTGGTCAGGTATTGCCAAGTTGGTGACAAATAGTGCTTAATTTAAGTAACCACTTTCGTTTTCTTGCTCTTGTTTTGCGTTTCAATTTGTTACCTTAATCTCTCGCAAGAAGATTAACTTCGGAAAAAGAAAGAAAAAATGAAAGAAATCGGCGGGATAGGAAAAAAAATGTTTTCAAAAGAAAAAAGTCACACTTTTAATTGAATTAAAATATGCCTAGTCTCTTTTTGCGAATTAGTCTTAACTTTCGCTTTCGCGGGTGCTCTGTGACATTTTCAGGATTTTTTTTTTTTTTTTTGAGAAAAATACCCTCAGCTAAAATCTTTGAACATTAAGACTTGCTATAGAGATCAGACATGGGTTATTTCGATAAATATTCCTGGTTATTTTTATTATTTCTCGGCAAGAATTTCACATTCCAATTCCAATTTGGTCGACATAATAATGTTCAAGATAGAAAAAAATTCCTGCTCGTGTATGAAACTTTCAGAGCCACAGCAACTTCACTGAAAACAAAAACGCCTGTCCAACCACAGACAATTACAACGCTGAAAAAGGTGGCGCATGTGAGAACGTCCAATCAGGAATCTTCAAAGTGTTTAGCACTTAAACGTGTAGCTACCAAGAAATTTCGGTTTGGAATATAAGAAACATTCGTGCAGTGATCTTTACTAATGTGAATAGCTTTCTACTAGAACAATAGCGTTTCAATCAAGTTGGGATTGAACTCGAAATTTTCGCTGAGTCGATGAGCTTGCATAATGCATATATATACTTGTATACAATATTTGACCATGCTCACCGCGCTATGCCAACACTAAAACTCCAAATGACGCAGACACTGTTATCTATAGATACTTCACACACTCCAGGGACACCGTACCTACCACAATTCGTGGTTGATCCGGGATAGGGCCCTGAAGAGCGCTCTGTTATTTTTGAACCAGACCAAGGGCCGGGCAAACCCTTGGCCCAGCACCCCCAGAGGTATCGTTTCACTTGGAGGACTTTGTGACCACGACATTTTTAACGTCCCCCAGCCACCATTAATGAAGACGGTGGATTTTTGATCGGCTGGTATCAAACCCGGGACCCTCCGGTCACGAGTCCGACGCCTTACCGATCGGGCTACCATATCTATCAATCTTGCTTCAACCACTGTTTCATAACCAAAACGCACGCAGTGCCACCCCAAATGTGGGAAGTTGATGTGCCGGACTCTGTATGAGACGAATGTACAATACATTCGCGAGTTCTCTGCTTCATTTACATAAATTTCAACTTTTAGGAATTACTATTATCCTACATTGGGATATTGAGACATAATAAAGGAATTAATTCATTACAACACATTTGTATGGAAAAATTGTACTTTAGTATTTTTTATGAAGTTTTTTACAACTTCGCTATGAATACATTCAAATTACATTAAAGTACCTTTCATGCGTCTATTATTTGAACTTTTTTTGCATTTATACGTCATTTTTTTTAAATAATCCCTATTCATTTATTGCATAAATGCATCACTTATACGTTACCAAATTTCGGTTTTACATCGTTTTTCTCCCTCTACAGTTCAAAAACTTTCTACATGTCTAACTTTCACTCTACATGTCTAACTTTCTATTGAATGGATAATTGTATCAGTTATGGAAAAATGAATAAAGGGAAGAAAATGCTTATTTTCTCCAATTGGGAGAAATTTCCTACGTAAAAGCACGAAAGATCATTAG
>JAXGGA010004297.1:0-90158 GCA_038373865.1 Uloborus plumipes | reverse complement strand
TGATTAAATAGGCTCCGATTTATTCAGATTATTCGGACTTGACTGCAAATGAATACCACTCCCCTGCTTTTTTTACACTCATTTTTTTTGAAAGAAAATGTCTCCTATGAGACTAAAAATAATAAAATAAAAATGTATGTTACACAAATAGATGCCTTGTTCAATTTCTTTTGTTGTTCCTTTTATATGATGTACTTTTTGCATTTTTGGGGATTTTTCAACAAGAAAAGCTTACTTCAAAGAGAAAAGAGCAGGTATGTACACAATTGTGCAAATTAATTTAAACAAACTCGAAAAAATTGAGAAAACTAAGAAGACATGCGGTTTTATCTGAATTTATGTAAAGTCAAGAGATTTCATAACATAATCGGATCTCAACAACTCTTTATTAACATTTTAAACACGATTTGGCATGGAATCTATCAAATTTTTACACTCATTTGTAATATTTGTGTCCTTATACCAGACATGAATTAGTGCAGTGATTAGCTTCGCCATAGTTAGCAATAGGTGCATATGCAATAGGTGATTCTTGCATGTAACTCAAAGATTCTCGACTGGATTGATACCTGGGAGAGTTTCCAAGTCCTCTATTGTCTCCATTTGGTCCTCAGACATGAATTTCCTGGTAATTTTGAGCGTATGACAAAGGGCTAAATCCGTCTTGAAAATCTCCATTCCTCCTGCACATCGTTTTTTCAATACTGGTAAAGTATTTTTTTCCGAAATTATCATAGATTGGTCGGAATGCATCATAACCTCAACAGGCTGCAAAGAACCAACCCTATTTTAACTGAAACAACCCCAAAACATCTTCTTTTGAGGGTGTAAACAAATCAGTTCATAATGTGGTCCCGAATTCTTTTACCTGGAGGTCTCCGTTCGTTGGCTTTTTATAATGAAATGAATTATTTCACAAAATAGTTCTTTCCTCTCATTTTAACGGCTCAATTTTTACATTTTAATACCCACAAGTAGCCCTTTTTTTTTCAATAGTTTAGTCAGAAGCTGTTTCTTCACAGGCCGATTGGCTAGCCGACCGGCTGCAATAAGGTGCTTCCGAACAGTAAATGAGCTCGTATTTATTCTATACCTTTTTAAATCTCTATTAAAAGCTACAGAAGTCTTTTTACTTTGCATAAATGTAAAAGTCATCTTTTGGCGTTATTTTCAATTTCCGGGAACATTTCCCTTTCTTCTTAGGCGATATGGATCCTGCTTCTCTATTTTGTTTTATAACATGGTTCACATTTGCAATACTAATGTCAACTATCTTTGAAATCGCGCTATAAGTGTTTGGCGTATGTCTGGAAAGAGTAACAATCCTTGTAAGATTTCGTGGTGTCACATTTATCGCTATCAACAGTGAAATCTCAACTGACGTGATCATAGATACAATTTTAATCTGCGAAAGTTGATACACATGCACCCCTAGAACCTCTCAATTGGTGAAAACTGATAGTAGGAGAAAGATATATTTTTCTCATAAATATTTTTACTAATTTTTGTATGATTAGTGAAAAATACTAGGATACAATCCAAAATTAAAGATAAAAATTCTGTGTTTTAATTAATTTGCACAAGGGTGTATATTTGCTTCGTAGTTACATATTCAGCATCCTAGTTTAAAATCAAGGAACATTCCTGGATAAGAAAATTCACAAAGCGAAGTGAGAAAATTGATCTAACAATACGTACCCTTAAGGCAAAGTACAATGTTTGAAGTTCGCAATGTATGCGTTGTGGTTTTTCGGTGTTTTGAGAAATTCTTTCAGATATGCCATAGGTCGTTATGCGTTTACATATTTATTTTTATTTTTTTAACCCCTTAAAGTCAAATATTTTCTTTCGGAAAACAATGAATATTCCTCGAGGTTATGCAAAAAGAGACTATAATTTTTCTCAATAGTTTTTTACGTTTTTTTCCTCTTAGTATTACTGCCATCATTTTTCACCATTCAAAAATATTTTAACAATATAGTTTTATTGTCACTCCATTTTTTCTAAAGGTAAGTTCTTTGTTTTCGTTATAACAGTATTTTTACGTATACCTGGAGAAATCACGCCTCGTTTTTTAAATGTAAAAAAAGCAAACTTTCTTAAAACATAATTATAGTCATATAAAAACTTATTTACAAATTCAACTTATGTATTATTAATATTTTTTCAAAAATATCAAAGATTTACGAATGAGAAAGTCATATATATAGTATACAGTTGTGTAATATTGATTCAAGTAATTATAGGAGCTATGATTACCGCATCGATTTTTTTTTTGTATCGAACGCAGAAAAGTCTACTCCTTCTAACAATATGTAGTACATTTTTTCCCCACAATAGGGAATTTGAAAAAATTACAATGAATATAAAAAAAGAACTTTCGTTCGGACAATTTTCGAACTGGTCTCTACACCTTTTCGGAGCCAACTCAGCAAAAGTAAACTTTTCCAATGAAATCGGCCTAATAACTTTAAGAGTTTAACACTTTCAAACAAGCATATGCTTTTTTGGGACTTCGCTTTATACTATCTAGGCATGCGTATAAAACTTTACTTGAAAAATTGCATTTTTATTTCTGTGTTCAACAGTTTAAATAATCATATTCGATTCATGATTTTACCACAATAAGGTTTTATCGGAACTGAAATTTCATATAATTTTCTTACTGATTTTTTCGGAAAAAACTAATAAATACACTCTTAAGATTCAAAACTATAGTCTTGAGGGGGAAAGCCTTGACGAAAGAAATAAAGAAAAATGAAAGAAAATCAGTGAAAATAAAACATATTTCAATTTTTAGAATTACTTCAAAACAATTAACGAACTAACGACAAGCACACTTAGCTGCAAACAGTTAGAAATCCAGAAGAACATTTTGATATGAAAGGATTAGCTTAGCACACGTGAATTTCTCGAAGTTTTACGAATTAGTTAATGCTTCATGTTTGTTAAATATATATATTTTTTCTTTTTGACCTTTTGTAAAATGTAAATTTGCTCAACATATTTTGATAAAGATCATGCTGTCATTTTACATATTTTCTTTTTGTTTACAAATTCATGTGATTGCTTAAAAACTTATAAAAATAGTAAAAGGGGAAAAAAAAAGACACGTTATCGCTTAATTATATACAAACATTTGAATTTGCTTCGATTTTGTATTTGAGCAATTGCATCGTAACTAAATTTAATTTAGGATGATCGAAGTTTTCTGTGAATTAATAACACTAGAAATATTTTACATCAGTTGATTAGAAAAATATACGGGTACCATTAGCTTCCCAATCAAAACTATACTGTCTTTTCGACTACTAATATTTTTTGAAGTTCATTGAGAGAAATTATTTCTTGGAGGAATGTATGGATAATTAAAAAATTAATTGAAACTGCTTTTCAGAAATACAATTATTTGCTTATTCCTGCTATTTCTCAAAGTAAAAGGTTAAATAGGTTTTGTTTTATCCTTTAGTAGCGTTAGCTATACTACTTTTAAAGCAAGTAAATCGTTTTTAATAAGAAAGGAATTAATATTGAGTGTGACATTTTTCTTACTTCATCATATTCTCATACAGTAAAATAATGCAGTGGTGGCGTATACAGTGCGAGTTTCACCTGAGGCAGTAATTCGTGGTGATACCCACTGCGCCCCCTCCCCCATACAAGGAAAAATAAAAAGTAGTGTATGTTCACAGAAAATTCAGAACCAACTCTTTTTTCTACTTTTGTGGTGTAAAGGAATTTTACGTTAGCATTTCTTAAAGTGCTTTGTCACTTTGTGAGTTTGCTGATACAAACCCATGTTTTTGTTGTTTTTTAATTCTTTATGTTGCTTAACTTTGGAAGAGAAGGGAGAGAGCAGATGAGTGAGGTAGGGATGATCTTGAAGTAAAGGGACCTGATGTTTTCTCCCCGGGAAATGATTTCAACATTATGCATAAAAGGCTGCTTTCTGAGGCCTTATAAAGTGCAATTGAATATTAAGGAGACTAAAAAAGTGTCCAGAAAAAAAGGCAAACGAAGATTTTCAAAGAGTTTCTAAATATTTGAAAATTAAAATTAATCAATCTTTCGGAAGCGAGGAAGGAGAAAACATAACGCATCGTCACTTGGTCAAATCGGCTTTCGGTATAGTTTTTGATTATAACCAATCCTACCGACAATCTCAAACAAAATGTGTAATGCAAAATAATCAATCGTAGAAAATGCATTAAGTTCTTTAAAACAAATGATGTGCAGTTTTAGAAAATTGGAAGTAAGAGATTAACATCCGGACTATTCGGGTCTCTTATTGTTTACACTTGATCAGGAGTAAAATGAATTAAAGATTTTCAAGCAGCTTCAAAGTGCACTTAATTTATATAAATAACTTAAGTTCTGAAAATCAGTTGGGTTTTGAACTTAGGATTCAAAATAACAGCATAACATTTGACAGCTTGAACATATTTTAAAACATAAGCTATAAAATTCAGATCTGAAACGATGCTCTTTTTAAAATATTGCTTTTAGATTTCCTAAAAGAAGCGTGTCACCTGCAGCAACACCCCCCCCCTCCCCGACCTGAATGATGTTAGTGAGTTCATGAATTATATGTGACTTAAAATACTTGAAAGAAATCTCAGAAAAGAAATAAAGTCGAAACGCGTTTATTCGGACACGCTTAAAACAAAAATGCAGCTGAAACAAACTATATTCAATCATTTCTTCTTGTTCGTTGTTAATTGTTTGTCGGATAAGACGAAGTACGGTTAAGACGAATTGATATTTAAGTTTCTTTGGGGTTTGTTTTAAAGTGGTCCGACTCCATGACTCTAGAGGTTCAACGGCGTAAGCGCCTCCCTTGGCTGCAGGGTTTGGTAAATTATACATAATTTAAACAATTTTGCAAAAATAAAGAAGAAATGAATTATTAATATTATTATTAACTTTGAAATACACACTGCAAAAGATGAACTGTTGTTTTTACAGTACAATACTAGCATCTGAGGTTCCAATATAAAACTGCAAAATGCACAGTAATAAACTGTAAACTACCTATTTTGCAGTTTGTTTTTGTAAAGTTAGCAATTTTAAAGTTAATTGCAGCAAAATTTAGCTATATTATACTGTTAAAACAACAGTATAATACTGGCAGCAGAGGTTAAAGTTTAAAACTGTAAAATGCACTGTGACAAAGTGTAAACTTAGCTGTTTTACAGTTTATTACTGAATTATTAGCAATTTTTACAGTTCATTACTATAAAATTAGCTATATTATACTGTAAAAACAACGTTTTTTATAGTGTAGAAAGTACAACATATAATGTTTATTATGAATCACGCATCTCTTTTGTTATCTAATTTGAAGGCATTTTTTTCTTTACGCTTATAAAAGTTATTTTGAGTAAATGGTATTTCACAAAGAATAATTATTTATCTTTAAAATTACTTTAAAACCAATGGTCCAATCAAAATATCGGTTTTTTTCACAATAATTATAAAATAATCTTGCTTTTAAAATAAGAAATCCAATTTTACAGAAACACGTATATAGTAAATCATGTGGACGTTAAAATTCCAATGCTGCACAAAAAACAGATTTACCTATGCTGCGCTATTTAATGATTATCATACAACTTAAGCAAGGCGACTAAAAATATACCCTATAAAAATAATCCCTATCCTCTTTGAAAGCTACATTCTTCATCCATCCCATTCACTTTTACTTAATAAAGGATGTAGTGTAACAGTACAAATTTCTCCCCTCAAATTCCCTTTTACAACTGCAAAAGGCACTTATAACGCTATCGGTCGATATTACATTCACCACCTTATCCACACCACCTCTCAGTTTGTTTGTTTTTTACTACGGGAGGCTTTTTCTTTGGACCTTGCATTTCCAGCAAAATTGCACCACATAATATAAAACTGCCAAAACACTTTGGGTCTGATACAGATAATAGCATGTCCAAAAATATAAAAACACTGCATCGTGAATCCGAATAAAAACAACATCTTATTTATTTTTATGTTTTTCTTTTTTTTTTCCTATACATAAATCTACCGAAACTAATATTGACTAAAAAATAAATGAATAAATAAATAAAATAAAAATAAAATAAAATAAAAAATAAATAAAAACATAAATCAAAAAAACTAAAAGAAAGAAAGCACAGAATACAAAAGTATAGTTATTTTCAACCCTCGGAATATCTGTCATCATTCGAGTAAAACCTCAATTAATAAAAAGTAAAAATATAAACTGCTGCAGGAGGAAAAACAACGATGTTATTTTAACTATCCCAAAACAGAAGTAAAAATCTACTAGAAATTCTGAAAATGCTCTTCATCCGTGCATATCCATTTGCGAAAAATAATCATTGCTCAGGTATATGTGTTATAACCGTGGATTAATCTTAAGGGTACTAATTATTCAAACATGATAAAAAAAAACGGAGCAACTTTTTGATTTGGCAGTTATTTTCTGAAACTTCAGACAGCAGAGTACAGTTACGCACATAAAAGAAAATGAAAAATGTTCTGCCCAAAACTAGTTTACTTTACTTATCTCCTTTATTTCTTTTATTAAATGAGTTTATTAGCTTAAAAGAGCACCAATGTGAAATCTTTTTAGTTTAGTAACATCAGAGAGTTATTAATTTTCGCATTGAACTAAGATTCTTTCTACCGAAAGTGTTAACTATTTTAAAATATTTAGAGAAACTCTCTGAGCTCCTTAGGAAGTAATGATTTTCTATACTCTATTAATGGTCAGTATTCCATGGGTAAGTTATCTGAAGATGCATCAATGGCCTCTCTGACGACAGCCCTTCTGACCGTAAAGCCCCGAAGAATGTTTGCTCAGCAGGGGAGAATTGGGTCGAGAGTTTCAAGCCGGCAATTCGCTGTTTGCTCAGCATCTCAACATATCCATTTTCAGCATAATCCCTAGAGCAATGAAAAGTCATAAAACTTTGAGAACTAAGTTCGCAAATCTGCAGATCTGTGCATGTGCCGGCGATTTCGACTTTGTTTATTGGAATTAATTGTTGAACTTTTGATTCATTCTCTGTGCTTTAGTTAGATGTTTAAGAATAGGGTCTTTATAAGTTTTAAGGCATCCAGTTATGGGTGAAAACCCATGCTGTGAAATTAGCTATGTTATGCGTACACACAGACACACACCACTTTTAGATTGTGCCTTTGAAAGTGCACCAAGGAATAGTTATCCGAATGAAATTTTAAGTGCAATATTTATATCAAAAATTACTGCAAAATTATCATTTATTACAGAAAAAATAATAAATAAATGTAATCTTTTAATAGCCTGCTGACTCCTCTTAAATTGAAATTTGAAATTGGAAGATGTCTGTGCATGTAAAACTTTGCTTTATATATTAGACACGGAAGGAATAAAAAAAAGAGCTAAATATCATCGGTTTTTCAATACAACGTTTAACTTGGTAACCTTAAGCTTTTTGAATAACTTTTATAAGCTCTTCTAGTTAACTTTACGCAACTTTAAATTATTCAATAAAAATAGTAATAATAAAATAATAATAATAATAATAACTAGAAGGGCGAAGTACTGTATTTACCAGAAAGAGTTGTGAATTGCATTTTCTACATTTGTTTTTACCTGATTAGAAGTAATTTTTGAAACTAATAAAAGTGCACTTCCACATCGTATCATTCTGTGCAGTACTAAAAATGAGAGACATCTTATGATTTTGTAAAATACAAAGAAAATGTATTTAAGCATTTATAATATTTTTAGCTGCATTTAAGTTGTACTACTTTTATAAACAGGATCCATTTTGCACCCCACTTATGACATTGCTCAAAGCTACGGTAATTGGTAAGAGCTTTAATACCTATTAATAGTTAGTTTTATATGGAATTAATTACTAGAGTTTCATAATTTTTACAGAACGTTGTAGTTTACGTGTGTTTATTCTTTTTTTATACCAATAAAATATAATTTAACCTGAAATATGATTAGCACATTTGAAAATAGAGAAATCGTGGCTTTCAACTAAACTGAATAACTACGTTTCGTTTTTAATTCATAATATATTTTCAAAAAACCACGACTGACTTCAAACTTGCTGCTAAATCAGGTCCGGCAGAAGATCGATAGGATACTATTGTACAAAGAAAGAAACTCAACTTTTGGATGCGAAAGAAATGAAGAGCTCTTTTCTTATTTCCTTTCCTTTTCATTCAGCACGGAAGTGCGATATTTATTTTATGAGACACCTCAGTACGTGATAGAAGCTCATGGTTTCCATGCTGTATTTACTGCACTTGACATAAGATAAAGATTCGATAGTGTAAAGACGTTTTTTCTTGCATTACAGCCCTTTTTTTTCGTTTGCCCTGGGATTTTCTTTTTTTCCCTCTTTTTGCCAATGAATGTTGTTTCTTACTGTAGATATAAAGGCAACATATATTATTATTGGCACTCCGGAAAACAAAGTAAATAAAACCATAAAGTACACCAGAGGGGTTGTTGTGTCCGAAGAATATAATGTGCAGTATACATAGTAAAGGATAGAATCAGAAAAAGAGATGAACCTCTTGACGACTATACTATAAAATATACATATACTTTCACATAATGTTCTTAAATTTTGATATGTATAAATTTATTTTCAGTTTTTATGAAACCTTTAATTTGGAAATGAAATTATGCAAAAAAAAAATCTCTTTGGTTGTGCATATTTGCTACATACATTTTACTGGAATTTACAATTCAGATCTAATTCCTCATTACTGTACGTCCATAAACAATACAATTAGTTAACTGAAGTACATAAATGAAGGTATTCATTAGGAATTTAGAAATCAAGACCACATGTTTTTTTACTTGTTTTTACTTTATTCGCATTTCAATGGTTAACTAAGCAAATTCTAAGCAATAACTATAGCTTGACCACGGAGATATGGCGGGTAACCTTGAAGCGGGAAAGGACCAATTTCGTTTTAAAACAGATCGGATCAGCGAAAAGAGTAATTTTTCCCAAAGTTCATTAAAACTTTTACTACTGATGTGATCTCTTTGATGGTACCAATTATAAACATAAAGTGGTCCGTTTCCTCTTCAAGGTCATGTGCCACCTCTCCATGTTTGCATCTTTATTTAAATTGTTTATGGTTTTTGAGCAGAAAAGTGTCATACTAGCATTCAATCAACAATTTACTGCTTTCGCAATTGTTAATATTGTAAACACATCTTAAATTACCACATACCCAACGCTGTTTTACCGTAAAAAACATATTTTTTCATATTTCTATGCAAATGTTTCCCCGAAATGTACATTAAACTATATAAGGAAACAACACATGAAGTTTTTCTCAGACCAAAATTGCCCTCGTTCTCTCCTGTTGCTTACTTCTCTATCACAGTACGCTTAGTAAAAACAGAAGAGAAGATTTCAACATGCTTAGTTGCTTATAAAGAACAATAGTAGTTTATTCTTGTCACGCACGTTTTTACGAACGTCCAAAATTGTTATTTTTGTTTCCTGTTTTGACAAATGCTTTATTCTATGCCTTAGTTATGAACTATATTTTGAATTTCATTCTCCAAAGCAAATCTGGGAATGCTCATGTGGCATTTGGTACAATAAACTCTATTTAATGTGTTGACAGTTGAAAAAAAAAAACAAAAAATTATTGTAGCGAAAGTAACGGAGCCACAAAAAAAAAAAAATAAATAAATAAATAAATAAAACCCTTTTTTTTTTGCGGAATGTTAAAATAATATTTAATAAAATATAAGATAATTTCAAACTGAAAACATCATCGAGGAAATAAAAAATAATCGTTGAAATGTGTAAACATAAGTAATTGTCTTCTCTTAAAACTATTTTTCTTCAGTAATATGTCATATTCAAATCAAAATGTCGCTGAAATATAGGTTTTTAATTATTTTGGACCTACAAGCATCATAGATGTATTTAACGAAAAGTGTATTTTAATAAGGTAAACATTTTTTTTTAGTTTTTATTTCTTTTTTAATTAGACACATACATATTTTTTTGCATGTGACGTTAATTTTGAATTAAGTTGGACAAGTCCATTTTTTAAAGAAAAAAAAATGATCGTTGCTATATTCAAATTTAAAATGATCCTTTTTAGCTAAGAAATTAGAACCAAAAGAAAAAAAAAGCAGAATTGTTATGTTCGGAATTAAACGCCATGATCCAGTCTCCGAATGATTGCAATGTCTTCTTGGTTCTGTACTAATTTGAAGATGGATGTTTCTTCATTAAAACGTCTTAGCATTTAATGTATCGTAATAAGGTAACTGCAAAAAAAAGTTAAACACAAAGGTCAAACAAGTTGAAAATTAAATGGAAGATACTTAATTCATTATTCTCTGGTTTACAAAAATAGTTTATATTAACAGATTAGTGGCATCAAAAGAGCAAAAAGCTTAAAATCATGCATTTAAAGAATTTTTAAATTACCTTGGTTGTTTTTAATTTTAAAGGGAATCAAGCATTTTCTCTCTCTTTTTTTTTGCAAACTGAGAATTATTGAAAGCAAAAGATGTGTTCGTAATTCCTTGTTTATTTTCAGATTTATTAATACATGCATCAAAAAATGATAAATAAAGCTAGCGAAATACTTGACGCATTAATTAATTCAAATGATAGATGTTTATACACATATATTTAAAAAGTAATTAATTTTACAATCCTTATTTGTAAGAAATTTTACTGAGCGGAATAAAATTTTATAAGAGCCCAATCTTCTTCATTTAGAACATACATAGTACTTTACATTACAATAAAAATTTTTCAACAATTGTCGAGAACATTTCTTTTATTTCCAATAGTTCATGTTCTTCAAGGAAAATTCGCTCCACAGTTGAGTCTACATCTTTTGTTTGACTTTTGCCATGATGTACAATAAATCTTTATTTATCGGAAGAAAGAAGTAATTGCGTTTTTTGCATCACATAATGTCGAAAACTGTTGCGAATAATATTTCAAACGCCATAACGACGGAAAATACTCGAATACAAAACGTCCGACTGTTCCATTGTTGTTCTTGTAATGGATATAAATTCAGTTTATCTAAGCCTTTCTTAATGCTTCCGCGTCATAAGTCAAAAACGTTGAAAAGAATTTTTGAAATGAATTCTCGGTCTTACAATTTGACATAGCGTCGTCTTTAAACAATTCGCTTTTCGAACACATTTGTAACATGAATAGAAGGTTTTATTTTTGCTTGCTTTGGTGTTCAAAAGATGAAAATTGTGACTTATTGGCGTTCAAAAATTGCTACGAAAGAGCATGGATTTGCACAAATGCTACTTTTTGCCTAATGTAACATATTCATTTAAAAGACGAAGTGATTTATCGTTTTGAAAGAATAAAATTACCATTTGTGCTTTGCCTTGGTTTTTATTATACTGCCTAGAATAAACAGTTTTAATACAAGCTAAGTTGGCATACTTATGACATTTATTTATTACTAGCTGTGGGGCCCGGCGTTGCACGGGCTTTAAAGTAGTGATGAAAATTTAAATAAACTACTCGCCGTCAAGGCGGTATATAATGATATATAACCGGCAAGGCAGCTCGCCTTTAAAGTAGCGAGGAAAGTTTCAGTAATGATATATAACCGCCAAGGCAGCTGGCCTTTAAAGTAGCGAGGAAAGTTTCAGCAAACTACTCGCCGCGAAGGCGGCTCGCCTTTAAAGAAGTAAGGAAACTTAAAACAAATTACTCGCCGCCAAGGCGGCTCGCATTTAAAGGAGGGAGGAAAGTTTTAGCAAAACCAGTTTCAAAAAACTACTCCCCGCTAAAGCGGCTCGGTAAGAAACTTTCCCGCATAAAAAAGTCAATCGCATTATTTGCACATGCTTCCTCAGGAATAAAAACAATGTCAAGTAGCACATATTTAACACTCTCCCTAATAAACAAATACAATTCCCTACCAAAAACAAATATTTCCAAACCGCTCTCTTCCTGTAACATTAATTGCAAAATTCCAAACAAAAAAGTTGTTTTAATATTTAGATCGCAGCCAAAAAAAATCCCTGCTAAAAACATGAATTACAATTTAATTTGAAACACATTTTCAAAATGGTACCAGAAAAAAAAATATAAGCCATTAAGTATGCAGGAATTCAAGTGAAACACGGACGATCGCATTATTTGCCTTGTTGAAACGCCGTAAAATGAAATGCTTTTAAGAAACGAAATGAAGAAAAGGACACCAACAATGAATTTAAAAGATGTCGCCATAGCAACGCAATAAAACTTTAATAGTTTGATCAGGAAAGAGGTTTTCGAACTCAAAGTTCAAACGCTTGTAACTTTTTTTCTAGTGGAGATAAAAGCTTGGTTCTTCGACTGTAAGTCGAATCAATTCTGGGGTTAAAAATATCGCTCTATCCAATGGCGTAAAAATCAAAACTGTGGAATAATTAGTTTATTTTTTATTGATGGTTTTAATGAACCAAGTATTGCAAGAAATCGGGCGAAGCCTTGCAAAAGGCAAGTTTAAAAATTGAATAACTCGTGCTGTGTTTAAGTTAGAGAATCGGATCAAACTGCATAGGACGGACAAAATTTTTCTGCTTCCAACGATATGTAACATTAATATGCGCAAGTAATTTTAAACCCCAGAATTCGGCGATTTATGAGAAAATTGCCTTGAATTCGAATAAAAAACGAATCGCTTTTCGAATCTTTTCAAACTATAGCCTAAAGTCTTTCTGGATAAATGGACTATTCAACACAAAAAGAATTTTTCAAATCGAACCAGTAGTTCCTGAGATTAGCGCGTTCAAACAAACAAACAAACAAACTCTACAGCTTTATATATTAGTAAAGATAATTTGTGTATCTTCAATTAATTTCGTCTGATATGTTTTTTTTTTTTTTTACAAATTTATCAATCAAGCACTTTCTCAATGACAAATTTTGCTCAATTTACTATTCTAAGCAAATTGTGACGATGGTGAATCCAAAAGTTTACTGTAGTTAGTGCATCAAAGAGGGTACAGAAATTTGGTACTAAATAACTTGATTAAATAACGGTCTTGATTCATTTTTAAGAACTAATTCCTGATGTCTAAGTGTATCATATAAATATATTTATGCTAAGAGTAACGGAACAAATACTTGTCCCATTAGTATTTGCAAAGAGGGGTTTTGTTGTAACTAATAATTAGTTTCACATATTAATTACAAAGCTCATCTTAAAATATTGTGCGGGGTAAAAATAATTAGGTATCAGTTCAATTTTCTTGAAATAAATACGCATTTTACACATTGTCGCTTTAATGCCAAACTCATTTACTGTTAATGGAAAACATACTGTAAGTGCTTGAAAAGAAGTACTTTTTAGCATTAAGGTATTAAAACAGATTCAAGGCAAGAACGACTAAAATATAGTATATTTTCTCCTTAAGATTAAAACCACCAATCCACGAAAACAAAAAATCAAATCTGTCAATTTATTGGCCTGCGTTTTTGCGCCGTCAAAGCAAAACACTGGGACGTTTTGCAAGGAATGAATACATAACAGCGTCTTTGATTATTAACTTATTTAAAATAAGAGTGCAGATCCAATATATAGCGACAATGTACAATTAGTTTTACTGATTGATATATAGTCCATGTCGATTCAGTCAGAAAAAATGAAACATCTCTCCTTCTTCGTTCGGAACGTTTTGAAATCAACTTTTATAAAAATGCAAAAAAAAAAAAAAAAAAACATGTTAAAAGTTTTTTTTTTTTGCTTTCCCCCAAAAAAATTCTGTTTCAAAATGCAGCTGGCTGAGGGTAACTAGGGCGTAATTTTTAGTTGGCGGTATTTGACGGTTTTTTTTTTTTTTTTTTTGTAACAGTCTTATCTTTAGAGCGGATAACGATATTTTAAAGCAGGCTTTTTTAAACAATTTTAGAAAATGAGATTTTTAAGTTAGTTTATTTATTATGTGTTTTCTATTGATCATTGTCATTGAGTAATATGTTGCTCGAAAAGAAAAACTTTCATTTTTGATTTTCACTGTGTTCAGGAATATTATAGAAAAAAGAGTGCTTTTTGTATGTGTATAAAAATATTTGATGATGACAAAAAAATCCAAAATTTTATTTATAAGCGAGTTGTGATATAAGACAAGTTTAATTCAGTTAAACACAGCCATACTTTCCTTTTTTACTTGCCTCTTCATCAATTAACTAAATTTTTTTAAGAAGAAAATTACTCTGAGCTTAGCTGGTTGGTGGGTAAAAATTTTTCCTCCTTCGAATGTAACCTTTTGGCATAGTTTCAAAATATTTTCTCCTTATTTCCATACGCACACACAAAAAGCGAAAAAAAATATATTAGATAAAGTGGTAGCTAGAATTTTAATGTGACTACATGAGTAATTTAATATATCTTCTCGTAACCTTCTGTTGATTAAAACTGAGTGCTCAAGTCTACATTTACATATCATATTACTGAAAAATCGTGATTTTTCAAATGGATCTAAAACCTGTTATACGCAAAAGTGGAAGAGGAGAGCCGGTGCAAGAAAGTGCACTAGAAAATATGTTTATAAATGGTGCATTTAATTTTCAGAGATAAAATTATTTTTAAAAGCAAAAAAAAAAAAAAAAAAAATCATCAAACATAGTTGTCCATTCCTGTGAAAGCGCGATTTAAACATTTTGTGCAAAATCGTGAGAAATAACATCTGTCTCCACATCAGTTATTGTCTACGCCCGACCAATGCATCCAAATTAGGACAAAACTGCAATCTCTTTCTGACTTAGATGGGCTGCCGGAGTACCGTATGTACACCTACGTAATTTTTTATTGAATAGAATTTTTTCGCGCCAAGAGATAAAACTAGTCGAGGACTGCTGTCCAGTGGTTGAAAATCGCCGGTTTAGAACATAAACCAAGTAAAAGCAAAAACATGTATACTATTCGTTACAAGTTCAAAAAAAAAAAAAAAATAATAATAATAATAATAATAAAGTCTGAAATAATAACGATGGAAAACTATTTTGACTTTCATTACTCTCTTTGGTAATTGCTCAGTTATGGAGTAATATGTTTATCTTTCGTTTCGTTGCCGTTGTTGTGGTTGATAATCTAGGCTCTTGAAAGTAAAGTGAATGGTCATTTATAAATAAACACACTTTTTTCCCTATTGAGTAATTAACTCATTGTAACGCCACCACAAGATGCTTTAATTATTTGTAAAGTCTGCTTCTTTTTATCGTCGTTTGTATACTGTGGAATTAAGCCGGCTTAAAATGGAACAACCATTATGTCACGAAAAAATATTCGAAAGGGCGAGAAAAATACATTACAGCGGTTTGACACTTTGAAAGTATATAATATTGAGAGGGATATTGTTTTAACCAATATTGTATCTAGAGGGCTCGACAATATATTTGATGATTTTTCAAAAGCACATACATTTTGTAACGTAATGGAAAACTGTGTAAATTGAAAAAAAAAAGTTTTAAAAGAATTAAATGTTTAAATTATTTAACATGTAAAATAAGGCAAGACTTAAAAGTAGAAAATAGAAATTATGAACCATTCTGCTGTCAGAACGCCATTAACTAAGCTCTTATGAGACTTTCAGCCTAATTAGTAAAGAGTAAACTTGGAAACATGCATCTAAGTTGCAATAAAACCGTAAATGAGGGCTATTTTGTTGCTAATTAAATGAAAGAGACTTTAATTGCTGTTCAAGTAATTCACCGTTTTCTTTTTGTTTTCCTAAAGGACTGCATACGATTTCATTGCTGGAAACTAGAACTGCCCCATCCAAAGAGGTACATTTTGCCCTTTCGCATAGTGCTCGAAACGCAGTTTTTTCTTTGCTCTTAAAACAGTAACTTAATTTAATCTATTTTATTTATTGATGGATTTATACTTCAATCAGTGGAGTTTCCATATTTTACATTAGCTTTGAGTTGACTTTCAACAATTTCTAAAATATATTAAATATTGCATTATCCCTTACTTTGATTAGTTAGGGCCAAGAAAAGTTTAGTTTTACTTATGCTAAAGTCAATTAAAATGTGTTTAAAAATTTAAAATATAAATATTTATTGTTTTTCGAGCTAATCTTTTGATAAATTCTGAATTTCAGTTTAAAGTGATCTCAATCACTGCTGCAAATTGTCTGGTTTTTTCTCAAGACTTTGTATGCACAACATTATTTTATTTAAATAGAAAGTGGTATGTGTTAGTCAAAAAACTTTTCATTCTATTAAACTCTAGTTTATATTTAAATAAAATTAACATAATGCAGCTCTAACCTTCAACTTTTAATGACAAATTTCGTATTGTTTCTTGATTTAAAACTGTAAATAGATGTCATTTGACTAAAGTAGATTTGATTCTATTACTTTTGAAATAAAATCTTTTCTTAAAGCAATTAATTTTGGAGTTTCGTTTTTGTTACTGAATATACATGCAGTTACTCACTTCAACGTTGACATCAGGTAAAGGGGCACATAATGTGCATATATTTTATTGTAAATTATGATGTTAAATATCCAAGCCTCGTTGTTCACATGAAATATATTTTCCTAACTGACACAGGTGAGGGATCCATACGCATGTATTTTATTTTACAATAATAATTATAGAACATTTTTATTTTCTCAATTTGAACATTGTAGTTCAATATTTGACCGAGTTTTCGTATTTCATGTGAAAACTGTCAAATTAATTTTTTTTAAAAATATGTAAAATAATTATAATATAGATTCATAATAAAAGAGCGATAAAATAAAGAAAAAGCTATTTTTTATTTATTTTATCTCTCTTCCAGTATAGCCATAATGCGCTTGTGTTTTTCGATGATATACAAACTGGTGCTTCTGATGGCACGTTTGCTCTGGATAATAGTTAACTTAGGTAAATGGATGTTACCATTATACTGACAGTGGGTAGGAGACTTAACAGGATGGAACTTGTGTCTTCTTGACAGAAAGTTGAAGCTGTAAAATATTTGGTGAGAAGTTTTCGAGTTAATGATTATAAGCCATCTTCTTTACTCAGGTAACCAAATTTGTCTTCTGCCAACGCCTCGTCCTACGGATTGGGGCGTTGGCGACGTGGCTACACTTTAACTTTTTGCATTCACGTTTGCAAAATTAAAACTGGCTAAGATTGGTGAAAAAAGAACTGAAAATGGTCGGGTACTTCTATGACTATTGAATAAGTAGACTGTTGAAGCTTAATTGCGTGTTTGCTTAGCAATAGATTCTTTCGTCTTAATTAAATTCATAGGATAATTTTGAGTCTCAAAATCCCTGAGAAATCGATCTATTGCGAAATTGCTGGTCAAAATTTTCCAATTATAAAGGCTTTCCTCCGTTAGTGTAGCTACACACACAAAAAAAAGTGTTTCCATTCGCTAGGGAGTTTAAATATCGCCCCCAAAATACTAAATGCCTACTGCATTTGCTTCAAAACAGTTCCAACTGTTCAGAGCAAAGCGCTACCTTGAGGCCAGCAGCTATTGGCGATGTATTCAAATTAAATATTTCATTGGTTGATTTCTGAATTTAAATTTAGAAAGTAACCAGTCGTTAATTTATTTTCTACTTAGTTTTATTTTTATTTTTATTTTTGCCTCGGCGAACTCTGATGAATGTCAGTGGGTTCAGAACTTAGGGCGAACTTTTTCTCAATGTAAAAAACCAGAAAGCGGTAGGTATTTTAGTGTTAAGGAGGCATTGGTTCAAAAAACCCGTAAATAGCGATGAGGCTATCTTCAGTCCTATTAGAAATGAACAAGCGAGCCAGTGTAGGGAATAGTCGTTCACTTTCCTCTTTCTTATATTGCTGAATTATGATTCTGGTACTGTATGTTTAAAAGCTGATGCTCCAATAGAACCGGGAATATTTTTAAATTATGAGTTCTTTCGGTTTGATTTTTTTTTTACAGAAGCAGGCAAAAAAAAAAAAAAAAAAAAGGGAATTATTTTAATCTCCTATTTAATCCGTTTTTTTAGCGATCATTCTTTGCTTAATTTTTGTTCGCAAATTACATTACTGTCAAGCTGCTCCACAGTGCGTATTAAGTAAGTAAGGTACCTTGTCACGCTTTTCAAAGTGGTTAAATATGTTGGCTTTGAACTTAAAAAAATATAACGAATTTACTTGAATCCCATTGAGGCATTAAACAAATTAAGAGAGTGTAAATTAATCAAATTACAAAATGGGGTTAATTTTATTTTCCTGCAGTTTCTTTTTCAAAAAAAAAAAAAAAAAAACTACATAGTAGAAAAGAAAACAGTACGCATTAGCAAGATGTTAATATTTACTCTTTTACTCTTTCGCAAGATTAACTTGAGTTCTATCACTACTGATTTACGGTGGTTTGCTTCTTTTACATTAAAACACGTTTTTGCTTTTATTTTTATGCTCTTTTGACGTTCAATTATCTTACATGACCTGACGGATCATTAACCATACTTACTTGCTAATTCGATTCCGAATGCATGAGTGAATCTTGTGGAATTTACTTCTAGTTCTCAGTTAAACTTCGATGGAATTGCTAATTATTACGAGGAAACATTTTCGAACAGAATACACTAGTTTTTAAGTTTTAAGACATGCTAAGCGGTTTCTGTTTTATTCTTTACTAGTGGTAACCGCACGGCTTTGCCCGTGGTATAAAATTAAAAGTTCATTTGTAAAATAATTGATATAGCAGAAAAAATGCTCTATTTTAGTTATAATTCAACTATAATTCCTTCAAAGTAGGATATAAAAAGCTGGTATGGACCTCACACTACTTCCTTTTACGTGTAAATTTCTTAGTAGAAGACTTAAATGCTATAATAGTGCTTGGAGTGATCAAGATAACAATTCAAACATTTATGTCCCTAGTTTGCCACGAAACAATGCAAAAAAAAAAAAAATGTTTTACAATGATTAATCTCCTAAATATCGCCAATTTTAACATCATTCAGTGGATTTTTTGCTAAATATCGCAAATACGTCCAAATTGAACACAAAAAAAAATCGCCAAATTTATCGCCAAATTGGTGGCAAGTACTTTGCGACGTCAGCGTGACGTTTGCCTATGAAAAACGAGCTAGATAAAACGTCACAGCCTACTTGGCGAATAAGAGGATATCACTGACTGCTTGTGAGCTCTTATTGGCTCCACCCGTAGTGACGTCAGTACCAAGTTAAGTTGCATTCTAGCGATTAGCATTTATAGCGATTGCAACTTATCCAAATTTGGGAATTTGCGATTGCAATGGTGAGTTGCTACGGGTGGAGCCAATAAGAGCTCACAAGCAGTCAGCTATCTCCTCTTATTCGCCAAGTAGGCTGTGACGTTATATCTAGCTCGTTTTTCATAAGCAAACGTCACGTAAACGTCACGCTGACGTCACGATGTTTTTGTCAAGAAACTTTCTAATGTAATTCGACTTCCAGTAGCGATTGCAATTTGCGATCGCCTGTTTTACTTGAATTCCTGCCTTAGTCAGTAGTATATTGGAAACAGGGTTGCCAGAAAAACACTACGCTCCCTATTTTGGCCGAAAAAATACTACCGTAGTATCAAAAATACTACGTCTGGCAACGCTGGAAAAAGAACGAAACAAAAATAAGTATGAAAAGGTAACCATGGTAACAACATGAAAAGTTGATTTCCGTTGATAAAATAATTCATTTCACCTCTATTTTCAAACAAATTTTATTCTCGAGCTCTATCATTTTAGAATCGTTTGGCTTGCTTTTCTGAAGGTAAGCCTTGAATTCTGGGATTCTAAAAACAATTGTTACAGCTCTCCTGATGATCGTAGAAACTTCGAAAAAACTTCATTTTGTGCAGAAAATTTCAAGCTTTCGAATGACATAAGACTTGGAAATGTGTATGAAATATTTCTTCCCTATTTTATCGAATTTCCGCTAAGAATTCGAATAGAAAAAGAACGAAATGGAATTTTCGAAAAATCGCTTCGAGGTGCAAAACTACATGCTACAAACTACTTTTGTGCCAAGTGGCATGAAAATCGACCGAACATTTTTGGCGCTACGCGCGTGACAGACAGAAAGAAAGAAAGAAAGAAAGAGAGACAGACAAACCTTCAGTTTTATTATTAGTAGAGATAGAGATCAATTATAAAACCTCTGATCAATATTTACTTTTAAATTTAAACATTTGAATTTAAGAAAAATTGTGCGAAAGTAGAAGATAAATAAGAAAAAAAAACATTCTAAATGGCACAGTATTTTATGGAGCATCGGTGGCAACCTGACTGCTTTTCATGTTTGGTGTGAGCACAAGATCTTTTGAAGGGGGAGGGAGAGGCATAATGCTTATACTACAGACTTAAACGGATCTGTTGCATACACGGTTAAGTTGAGACTCTGTGAGCCTAAAGTTGTAGGTTAATTCTTATAAAAAATAACTTTGATCGTACGTAGTTCCTTTAAATTGCTTAATGTGAACCCGTATCAAAATATTTTCAGACACGAGTATATTTGCTTGTGTCAAAAATTGATAAAATACTTACGGAAAAAAGAGTTTGAATTCGTTTCAAATAACTTTTGATTTAGACATTAGACCTAGTTTTGTTCCAAAATATAATGTTGGTTAATTACGCTCAGACAGAAAGAAAATTTGAAAATATTTTGCTGAAATTGATTCAGAATGGGCTCGGAATCGACTGGTTAAGTGCAATCGACAAGTTTCTTACTGCTGAGTAATAAACAAGTTTTAAACAGGATTAATATGCGGGAGCTTTTTACAGTAAAAAGTAACAATTAAGGGGATTGTTTTGTTGTTGGTATTATTCTGTGATGTATCAATAAATGCCCATAGAATGATATTTGTTAAAATATTCACTTTCAGAACTGTTGATTCTTTCATTTCTCGACTTTTCTGCGTGAAAAATATTTTGTTCATTGTTAAAATTAACACAGCTTTAAATATTCGAAGGACAAATTTGCAAAATGAATCTTTACATAAATAGAAATACCATCTAATAATCCAGTTTAAAGAAAATAACGTTATTACATTATTAAAGAACATACAATAAGTTGGACTTTACAATTCGCTAATGAAATCATTAGGAAAACTGATACAGTAGATTATTCATTGTGTGCCGAGTTTCTCTTTTGAAAATGACAATGGTAGTGCAAAAGTCAGGTTAATTCAGATATAAAGTATTTAAATCTTTTAGAGCTGCACTGATTGAAATGTAAATTTAAAGCTTCAAGTCTTTCCAGGGATATACACTACCTTAAATAGTGATAATTGGTTAATTTGGATGCATTACTACAAGAGTATTAAATGTATCGTTTGGTATGTTATTCATACTTAATTTTTCTGTATGACATTGGCTTTTGTTTCCAATAAAATTACGTAAGAGAGTGTTCTTAGATGATATGTTAAAATGTGGCTTCAAATAATAAGTATCTTGTTTTCTAAAGACAAGATTTATTTAGTTAAGGCATACGTTTATTAGCCAAATTAGTTCATCCAGCTGATTCAATAATCTTTAAACAACGGGCTCTTTAAAATATATGAGATTATGAGTCATTTCAACGTCTTAGCGAAAAGAATATATATTCAAAGAGAACGATATTGGAGTGTATATTGATAATTATATGAATTAAAATTATCACTGAATCAAAAGGAGTATCATGGAGCCTAAGGGATAGGTTTTAGCTCCTTAATAGTATAAAAATCACAGCTAATTTAAGCGGACTTAAAAACCTGCTAAAAAAACTTTTTTAATTAAAGAAACTGATGATGTTACAATTGTTTACACATGCAATTTCTTTTTGATTGAAAAACCTTAAAATATTTTTAAAAATACGTTTCTAATCAAACGTTAAGCGAAAATAAAAAATGCATTTAGAAGCCTAACAAAAGCATCATATATGAACGCCCTTAAAACTATTTTTAAAAAAGGTAAATAGCCCTACTGACGATAAGTGACCATTGAATTTTAGTCTATAGCTAGAAGCATTGTTTTTTAACGAAAATAATTTCAACATGTGAAAATTAACCAAATTTGTCATATTTATCAAAACTTTGACATAGTAAAAAAATAAAATAAAAAAAAAAAACAATTTTTGTCAAGTTGCTGTAATGTTTGAGGTTTGCATGCACACGGTTTTAATTTTTCAAATTAAGTTTACATACATAATGTGTTTTAATGCGCAAATACTCGGTAACTTTGTAAAAAATGACAAGTTTTTAAACACAATATTTCCTTTTGCCAAACGGAGAAAATGTTGTTCAAAAGAAATATTAAAGATTTAATGCGAAACGCAAATAACAGTTATGATTTTTCCTTATAAATTTACTGTAAGATTTATTTTTATGTTTATCGTCATTTAAGGTAAAGGAAAACTTACTTCTTTCGCACTTTGTGAGCTTCGTAACATTTTAGAGTATTTTTTGCAATATAAAAAAGAAAAATACTATTCAATACACGTGAATTTTTTTAACCCAAGGTTCAAAGATAAATTTTTAAGTAATGTCATTTTATTTTGCAATGCTTCAAGTCTACTTAAGTAGCAAAAAACTAACTTCTTGCAAACAAAGAAAGGAAAAAACCTTTGAATAAGGTGAAAAAAATGATATATGTAATTCTGTCCATATAGATTTTCAAACAATATGCAATGCACATGCGTATGGCTGTGGAACATTTTTCCTATAATATAATAAAACTCGTACGGAACATTTAATATGTTTAATCTGTGTAGACAAAAAAAAATAAATAAATAATAGCTGTGCCGTACCCATACATTTCATGAAAAAATACACATTAAATATAACGATGCTCACTTTTCCAATTTTAAAGACGGTCCAATATTTGATGTACACTTGAATGGTTATTCAAGACAACTTAAATGCTAGTTTTTCTTTTTTTTAATTAAAAAAATACATTATTAAGTACTTAAGACGTACTTATATTAGAATAAATCTACTTTGTACATCTTTACGTTACTAAAAAATTTAGGCCCTTTATCATCCCCATTAAAAGAAATATTATATGGGAAGGATTGCTTCAAAAATTTTCATGACAAAAAACTGATTGTACTTTTGCAAGGAGAAAGTGCAACAACAAGATTTACTGGAAAACTATTTTTTCCTTGTACATTGTATTTCGAATGAATATTATTCATTTTTTTTTGCTTTTTTCCCAATGACAAGTATAATTTTTTTCTAATTATTCAGATTTTATTGTAGTAATAGAATTGGATGAGGGTAAAAGAGCTTTGAAATTATCTCTGTGATTTTATTGTGTTGCATGGCAATCGTTCAATTTCTAATGCCAGGAGCAATACTGTTGCTATTATTCAGGTAAACATAAATGGTTGAGTTGAGGTTCCATTATCCCAAAGAATCAAAATCGAAAATGAAATCAATAAGAACGTGTGACGCAGAGTCGGTAACTCTTAACAACGGCATCATGACACCAAATGAAACCGCAATTTATTTATCTCAAACATGCGTGATACACATCATTTTCTTATGTACACATAAATTTTGGCAGGATTAAGTGTGAGCAAACAGTCGAAGCACTCAGATGAAGGTTTCTCTCAATGGCAATGTACACAATGAGGTGGACGAGGACTCGTCGTGAGATGTCACGCACTGTCATCGCATTGGCAGATGCGGGCTCTTTGCTTGGATCCGGTCTTTGTCGCCGCTGCTGGACCGCACGTGACCGCTGCCGCTCTGCGCGCACGTCTGTCGGTTCGCATCTCCGTCTGTTGGAAAGAAGGATACATTGACAATCCCACTGCTAGACTTAGAAATAAAAAACATATATGCAGTCGAGTCCGCTTATTAGAGTATAGGTGAAAACAATATCCCACTTGCTGAAACACATTTTAATGTACCAAACTGAAGTAATGCATTATTTTAATCCCGATTAATGGAATATCCTGCTTACTAAAATATTTTATTGTGGTGAAATGGCTGTTCCATTGAGTGGGCTCTACTGGATATTAATTTGAGTGTTGACTTCTGGAATTCAAGTTATGTTTTTCGAAATCACGTGCGTGCGTACCTATCACAACTGTTAAAAAATAATAATAAATAAAATAAAAATAAAACTTATCAGAAAAATGCTTGCATCAAATATAATTCACGTCAAAAGTATTAATACGACGCCCGTACTTAGATTTTATACCACCTTTTTCAAGAAAGACTTATGGCAATGAGTTGGACAGCATCTTTAACATCTTATTAAGTTTCCTTTAATCCCTGTAGCTATTAATGTAAAATACGCTTTAAAAGTTGAAGCTCGTTTTAATTTATTTTTTCATACACCATTCCCAAGTAGCACACTTCGTTTTTTAAAGGTTCTAAAATGGTTATTAACGTTGTGACAACGGATTAAAAACGTTTATAAAACGTTTAAACGTTTTTTGTGCTACTTGGGTTGATATACCGTTGAAATGTATCGATCCTCTTCCGTTAGTATAAAATTGACTTTTACGTAAAAAAAAAATCTCTTACTATTCATTTAAATTCACTTCCAATAGTCTTTTTACATCAATGCGTAACGTTCACTGCCTTTTCTTTACTCGTATCTGGGTTAAGAATTCTGATTTTCTGATGTGTAGCCGTCATTAGAATAAAAAAAAATCGATGTAGTTACTTTCCGTGTGATATATACATGAAAATAAAACAACGCTTAAAGATTTACCTTGTTTATAAGGTCCAGACATGTATACTGGTCTAGTCGGACACCTCTTTATTGTGGCAAAGAGTCCATCAGAGTCCTGCAAAGGAATATGCCTGCTTAAATGTAAACACATTCATGAAGTTTTAAAGGTACTTCTGTATTAAAATGTTAAGCACAATACAAATTGTTTTTTTTTTTACCCTTTCATCGACTGGTTTACTAATTAATGTTTCTAACATAGTTAAATCCAATTTATCTTCCTTTTTATAATTATTTTCGACGATATATTACTAAGCTTTTTACTAGAAGCTGTTTGAACATACATACACACGATCTCTTTCTCTCTTTAGGGCCCCCCTTACCTACCAGTACACGTGATTTAACCAGTTGTAATGGTCTTTTAAGAGCTTGTTGTTTATTGATCAAGACCGGGAACTAAGCAAGCCTCGGTCCAGCCTTGGTCGAAATATCAGTTTGGTATCCATACATACCTTGAATTTCTCCGTAATCGCAAGTTCTAAATATTTTAAACAGTTCAATAAAAACAAAAATCAACTGCTACAATCTACCTGCTTGCCTTTTGAACCTATGATAAATTTCATTTTTGACATTTGCATTGACATATATGCTTCTAAATCCATTTAAAACATTTAGAGAAATAAATGTTTAATCGATTAAAACAAACTACTTCAAAACATACTCTTTGTTCTGATTTTACTTGTAAATTAATCTTACCGGTTTTGGCACCGCAAAATCTCCACATGTATATGGTTCAGCATATTCTCCTTTGTTTGCTTGTAAGAAATATACATTTATAAGCATTTTTGTCAGAAATTATATTGTTTTGACATCACAATGCTATATCCGCTGTTGCACATCCTACTCGGATAATTGATATTGCTATTTTTTGTTTTTAAATTTCTACTCAATTTCCTATCATAATTTTACATGTGTGTGTGTGTGTGTGTGTGTGTGTGTGTGTGTGTGTGTGTGTGTTATCATGAAACACTGAACGTAGGTAATGTTTACTTTCACCACCGACTCACTGGAAATAGCTGGCTTCAACCAAGGTCTTCGTGATAAGAATGTTGATACTTACCGGTACATGAACATCTTTCATATTTTGGACTTTTACAATAACGTTGAGTAAATTGGGGAAGAGTCCGTAATTTTGAACTTCATTTTATATACAACAGCGCAATGGTTTTATCTTTAAACAACCAATTTATTAATAAAATATGAACTTTTGCGATCGGCAAAGAAAAAAAAGAAATGTTCGCTTTGAAAATTTTTCTCTGCCAACACGAGGAAGATATTTAAGTTTTATTGGAGGATTTATGATTTATTCTTAAAGTACTACTTGCTGTTCTTGGGAAGGTTTGTGAATGCTTCAGTGAGATTTCATATAACATTTCAGGATTTTTACTGAATTTCAGTGAAAACTTTCCTGTATTTTGCCTGATATGTTGTTGCCAGAATGTAGTCAAATCGGCTGCTTATTATTTTCCAGGAATGCCTTTGATTATTTTTTAAAGTCTAAAGTAGCGATTTATATATACTGAGCTTTTTGTTATGTATGTAGCACTTAAAGTATTTTAATGCACAATTATTTATGCAATATTATCATCGGCGAGTACTAATTATTGTTTAGCATTATAGTGTGCATAAAGATGTAATTTGGAACACAAATATAAATGCTAATAAAATCAATAAATCTTACCTGTCGGATAAGAATAGTGTGATGTTTTAAGTGGCTTACTGGTTATCTGTTTGCTGAGATCACTCAGCATAACTGAATCACCAGATGGTTTTCGCATATCAAAATCTGAAAACAAAAGTAGACACAGATTTATACAGAATGTTATGCTGACCATAAAATTACGGTAAACTACGAAGTTTTGAAATATGAAGAGTACTTTAAAACTATATAAATATAGCGCAAAAGTACGAAATGTGGCATAAGTAGCAAGATATGTCCTACACGACGCGATAAAGATTTTTTATAGCAATATAGAGTACAAAAGTCAAAAAACAACCAATTTTAAGACACGTCTGGCTCTTTAATATATCTTTCCCCAGTCTCGTCTAAGCAGCATGTGGGGTGTTTGGTTGAGTGGTTGTGTTTTATACTGCGCATCATACTTGTACTGGCAAGAATAGCGAATTTTACGTCATTTTGGGCAATTTTGCTTCAAATCAATCATACAAAATAAGTTTTTGTTCTCACTATTTTCGATTTAAACAAAATTTGGTCTGAAAGACGTATATGACTAGATAAATAACAATGACAAGTTTTAGATTTCTACTTCAAAAATTGTACGAAATACAGATCTGTTTAAAAAAAAAGTTTGCATGCAACTTTTTTTCAATTATAGTAGAATAAAAATTCAAAAACCATTGTGACAGTGAGAAAAGGAGCTTTCTATTGGCATAGTACATGACATACTTACGACAGGTTTAAGTTTCTAATTGCCGGAAAATGATTAAAAAATCACTATTTTTACCAGCAAAAATGTGATGAGCAGTGAAAATCGCAAATACTCTCAGCGGCCAGACACCCCGCACTCACTTAGAAGAGCATAAAGAAAGATATATTAAAGAGCCAGATGTCTTAAAACTGTCATTCGAAAATGCTTTCAGACTATTAGTTTTAGTTGAATTCAACGTAAAAAGCAATTAAGATTTATATACGCTTTGTGGGTACTTAATCTTAAACTAACCCACTCTGGATATTTAATTAGCCAAAAAAAATACATACAGCTGTTAATATTTTGTCAAGAGTTTTTTATATAATGCTAAATTTGCTGTTAAATAGTTTTTAAGTAAGACTCAGTCATTATCATAAGCTAATTCGTAAAACATAACTGGAAATCAAATGTTATGATTGCCTTAAGGTACAAAACCCGAAATACGCTTGGTATCTCTCAACTAAAAAACTAGCTATATGGGTGATTCTCCAAAATCCGAACAATATGATGTCCCCGTAGGACAGCACAAAAAATATTTGACCTAGAAAGTTTTTTTATTTTTTTAATTGTTAGAAATACTTATTCTGATGTTATTCAATTCATATTAAAGCAATTTTTCATTTATTTTTTTCTACAAAAATTTTTGAATAGCCAAAAAGTCACCTTTTTTGCGTGTCCCACCCTGTTTCTAAAATGTAAATAAATTATTTTAAAATTTTACCTGAACATTGCACAAATTTCACTTGTAGTGTTGAATTATGGATAGTTATGAGTGTAATATAGTGTTGTTTTAGCTTATTTAAATGATTATATAATCAGGTACATCATTTTGAAGTTTGTCCCCAGATTTTATGTCCCTCTCCTGGCCTACAAATTGGTTCAATTATTAAAGGCAAAAAGAAGGAATTTTGAATCTGCAGTACTATAACACTGTTTATTCTCATTACTTCTTTGGACTCATAGAGTATTTTGTCTATAGAATGTGTCTGCTGTTCGTATTATTATTCTTTAGTTCAAAATGAGGTATGTAACATTTTCGATGTCCCTCTCCTGGCCAACATTTCTGTTCTAAATAAAATAAAAATAATAATTCTGCCTGCAGTGTGTAATTGAGTTAAGAGGATAAAAGAGAAAAATACCATTATTTACCTATATAATTCCGGGTAGAAATATCAGCCTTTTTTGATTAAAATGTCCCTTTCCTGGCGCAAAAAAATGTCCCTCTCCTGGCGCAAAAAAAATTTCCCTCTCCTGGCGCAAAAAAAAAAAAAAAATGTCACTCTAGCATTACTTTTAAAGCACTGGTAAAATATCCGGTAGAATAGATGGATTCATTTACCAAACATTAGTTCAGAACTAAGATTATGATAAAAAGTTGGCAGACGATAAATTAAAAAATGTAACTGTAAAATAGTTCCTTTATTTAGTTATTTATTTCTTGTTTTTCAGACGAATTTTTCAAAACAAATCTGTCGGTTAGACATTTTTTAACTTTAACGCTGCTCGAATAGGTGAGTTAAGGTGTATCAAATTTTTGTTGTAGATTCATTTTAGAGAACAGCTTTTTTGCATGAAGTAAATTACCTTTCTGAACTGGATAATTTAAATTAACAACCTGGTACTTACTCTGAAAATTGTTATTAACTAATTTGGTTTAGAATTAAGGGAGGTTGTAAATTAGTTTTGTTTGTCAACAATAAACATAGTTTTTCATTCATGTTGAAGTTATTTCTTTGTTATTGTTGTAAAATTTCTGATAATCCTTGATAAAATTCATTTGTTTGCTCGCTTAGTGCTTCTTGTCATTCTCTCGGTTTGAAAAAATTGACCCCCCCCCCCTTTTTTTGGGGGTGTAGCATACTTAAAGTGAGTTCCCTCTATTTTTCTCTTAATAAGCTCCTAACAAAGAGTAAGTATGATTTTTTTTAGATTTTTTTAAGCATTTTTATTTTTCTAGAGTTTGTGAGTCGAAAATGCCAGGTTTTTGGAGAATCACCCATATACAGGCAACCTATTTTTGATATCCAAAGACTAGTTTATTCCTTTTTATAGATTTATAGTCAAGAATGTTCAATGACCGAGATGAAGACAGTTCTCATTTCAGTGAATGATAATACATTTAAATTATTAGTGAAAATTAATTTAGCACATCAGCCAGAGTGTTTAATCAATGGTGATATTTCAACTCATGAAAGGAAGGGAAAATTAGATGATGAGCTGTAAATTACTTCTATCTTATATTAGAAGCTTTTTCTTTTTTTTTTTCTTTTTTTCATTCTTAAGAATTGATACCTGATACCTCTCCTATCTTGTGAATGCTTTCTAAAGCAGACGACAACGATGAAGACAATCATCACAAGGACCAATGATGATACCACAACTGGAATAATCAAGGCAACGTTTTTGTAAAATGGTATGTCTGTCTCTCTTTTTCCAAAAGCAGGAGATGAAGGCAATCCTAAAAAAATAAACTCCTTATAAGTTTTTGTATATAAAAAGGTAAATAATACGTAATGCACAGAACATAAATATGATTGGGTTAAATCCGCCAAAATAATGCATTTGGCATTTGCGAGACAAAGGTACCTTTATACTTTTTGTGTTCGTAGTTCTATTTAAAGAATGGATTTATTTCGTATTATTCAATACAATCAAATAAATGTTTGTTAGAATTAAGGACAGGAAGAATAAAAGAAATTACATAGAATTTTTCAATGTAGTTGTCATTTTGTCCCAAATTATTTAAGGGTCATATTTGCTTTGTGCCAGAATTTTTTAAAAATAGCTTTCAGTTCTTTCATTCTACTAAGTCGCATTTTTCCTCACCTTTTTTTTTTTTTTTCACAACGTAGTGCATGCAACTAAGAAAATGGAAAGTTCTTTATGAACTGAAACTAAAATAAATATTATATCTGAAGAGCATCGTTTAAATTACATTTGACTCTCTTCTGCTAATTTCAGATGTGTAGCATAAAAATGTATGCTTCACTCGAGCTGTTATATGTGAATTAAAATCGCAGTAAATAAATAAATGCTAGTACTTCTTCATTATTTTATAAGTTACATAATATTACTTTGTTTTTATCTTATTTTGGCATTCATTTGATTTTTTCTTTAACTCAATAATATATAGTGACTTTTCTTTCTTTAGTATTTTTAATGTTTGTTTACCAAAGGAAAAAAAACAATCATTAATATTTTTTTGCCGTTTTAAATATTTAAAAATAAATAAACAAATAAAAAAAAAGAATTACTACAATAAGCATTATATATTTTTTAAAGTAGAGGTTATCTGTTTGCTGAATTCATTTAATCGTATTTCATTAGTTTTATGAAATAATAAATTTCAGCTCGGTACATCGCAGAGGCAAAAAAGAAAAAGTCAATTTTTGCTAACGTAAATTATTTTCGCTTCTCATATTACCACTAAAAGACCCTAACTTTCGAAAAAATAATAAATAATAATAAGAAAAAAGCTGAAACAATTTATTGTTTCATAAAAAAACGAAATATGCTTTACGACACACTAAAAACAAGCTTCGTTAAACAATGCAAACAAAGGAGAAAAATAAAGGTAAAGTATCGAAAAATGCTTTTTCTCGCATATTATCTTTTTTTTTTACACACATTTTTTTTTGTTTCACCGAACGTGTGCAACAGTGTCTAAAATTGGTAAGGACCTGCTTGAGATGCATGAAGGGTCCTGAATGAATATTCCGCTTGCGTGAGTCCCGCTTGGCTGTGGGCAGTAACCATGACAACGTATTCGCGGTCTGGAGAGAGATGTCTGATGACGTAGGAATCTCTGGGCATTTCTAGTTTGTCAGGAACCGCCGTCCACTGATTCTGGTATTTAGGACGGTATTTGACAACGAAGTGAAGAATAGGACATCCACCGCTCTGCCAGGCGTTCAGATTTAATCTCACGGAGCTTGCGTTGGGAGTCAGGAATACCGACTCTTGTGGCGACATCGGGGCTGAAAGCAAAGAATAAAACTTCGATGAAATAGTTCCGTGATACTATGTGGTTACAACTGCATAAAAAATAAACTTTTAAAATCTATAAGCAATGAGAGCATTTTTTTTTTCTTTTTTGATGTTGAACGTTGAAATATAACTTTGAATAATAGTACATGTAGTTAACGCTAACTTTAAAACGATCGAGAATTTTTTTATTCTTAAATTATTTAAAGGTTTTTATTGGAGCAAATTCATACCATTCTTTTTGTTCGTTATGTGAAGCAAATGTAGTAAAATTCATATTCTCTACAACTTTAAAATGATGGAAAAATGAAAAAAAAGAATTTTTTTTTTTTTTTTTGATTCTTAAATCGACAAAACATTCTTAAAATCGAAAGTAGTAATTTATAAATAAATAAGTTTAATTTAAAATGTTTCCTTGTAAAATCTCCCTTTGTGAAGTAAAATAGTTCAACATTTTTTCCAACTTCAACTGGAATCCATCAACGAAAGTGCATTTACTTAAGGAACTGTACACACACAAGCATGCAAATGTAAGAATATGTATACTTAAATAGGTGCCAAATTAATAAAGACAAATAAAATGTGAAAAAACGAACCTGCTCCTTTTGTTCTTGTGTAAACGGGGTCACTTGGTTCTCCTGTACCCAAGCTGTTTGAGGCTGTCATGTACAGTTGGTATCTACTGCCACATCTTAGATCTCGAAGCGTGTAGCGATCAACTGTACTCGTGAGTTTTTCCTGTTGCCAGTTACCTTCGTCTGATTTATAATGGAGAGTGTATTCTGGGGGAAAACACCATACGTTCTTATTACAGGAAAGTAAATAAAATGTTATTTAGTTTTTTATTTGTTTTATAGTTTTTAATGTTATTTTATGCTCACATTAAAATAAAGCTTGAGAATAAAAAACAAATGATAGTGACCAGTGTCCAGTAAACCCAAAAACAGTTAGTGACCACTTTTTCGATGTTGGTGGCTACTTGGAACCATGTTCCAAAATTATAATCCAACTCCACTTCATTCTGCATGTGGTAATACTACATTATGTACGATGTTTGAAGTAAATAGCATAGTTTTTAGTCCTAAAAGTGAGGCAAATATATATAAGAAAACCAAAACATCATAGTTTATTAAATGTATTTTTAATGGATTGTGCATGTATGGTTGTATTTTTAAGTAAGAAACAAACCTTGTAGTTACATTTACTTTTGCCAGAATCGAAGATGCTTTTATTGGCTCAAAAGGAAAATTTGAGAATTGCTGACTACAATTTATTTTGCCTGAGACAAAACACTAAAATTTGTTGTAATCACCAAAAAATTTTCATTCAAACTATTTAAAATACATCACGTGCTTTTCATTCTCTCAAAATGCCTGGTTTACCTTTGAATAAGGTCAAGGTCTAAACATATAATCTTACCTGTAATTGCCGATTTGTCTTTCGTATCCTTATCCCATTTGATTTCTATTGACGATTTAGATGTGTCCGTTATTTGAACAGTTGGCGATGTGGGGGGAGCTAAAACAAAGCGAAGCATTACTTAATATTTAATTCATGCACTATTGAAATGTCAAAGAAATTAACTTTGCTTTGACAGAGTTAAAATGAGAAAAAATATCATATTACCATAATTCTAAGTAAAATATATATATATAAAAATTTAAACAAAAGAAGATTGGTTTTGCATACGCATGAAAATGCCTTAGCTGAAAAAAAATCATAAACGTAGAATGAACTTAATTATAACAATAATACTTAAGTTTCTTCGCAAAAAGACAGAAAGGAAAAGAAACAAACAGATAAAGATGCACATAACGATGATTTACTTAATAATCCAGGGAAATTAAGTCACTACAATTTTACTCAACACACTCAAACAGTGGATTAATACTGACAGTTTTACTAATATTTTTACGGTTTAGATTGAAAAAAAGTAACGTACGAAAGTTACGTACGTACTGTGAAGTAAGTCAACTTTGTGCCACATAAGCTTTTAAATTTTTGTTCTACGTAGCAACTGTAAACGTATAATTTTAGCTTCGAGAAAATTTAAAGTGAAGCCTTAAATTGTTCAAAATGATGCCTGTTATGATAACATACATTTGAAAACTACACATTGTTTTTGTTGTACAATGCTTTTGCATCCTTGAAAAGGTCTCTTATGAAATAACTATTTCTGTGCATTTTAATTCAAGAAAAATTTAACGTTGTATTTGGAAGTAAGAGAAAATCGATTTTCTCAACAGTCCAATGCACAAGTTATTTTGTTTTGCTTTAATTTTGTTCCATCAGTTTTCTAATTCAAAACTCTAATGAATTTAAAAGGGACACACACAACGTTCTCTCGCAAGATATTATGTCACCATTGAGTTTTATTAACAATGCTAGTGTATGTCTAAATTTAAAAATTATATTTTTTTCACTAAATTATCTTATTTCATTTTTGACATTTATTTCCTTTTTCTGAACTGCTGGATTATCTATTTCATGTTAAAAAAAAAGAAAAACAGCTATTAGCTTTTTCCCACAGAGCGTAGTTATGGCCAAATTCCGTACTTGTCCGTGTTCAGAGAAGAAGGGGGTATCGATCCATCCGAGTGAAAGACGCATGCTGTCGACGGAGCTTATCTCTAATAGTCGAGATAACAGCTTCGCGGAGCGAAATAGTTGGTGAAGAGTGCGAAGGGGAAAACGATTGGAAAATTTAAGATCTTCTTTAGCCATCGCGGAAGTTTATTTTAGAAAGAAGCGAGCACAATTGGATGATTTCTTTTGGTATCCATATTTTCTTGCGTTATCTATATTATAACTGTAAATGTTACAAATCACATATACATATATATAGCACGAGTTTCACTCGGAGAGGTTTTGTGGTGACCCTTTACACTCACCGCCAAAAATGCAGACAACTAATGTTTTTTTAAAAATCAAGGTTTTTCTTGTTTTGTTCTAGAATCACTAATTTATTCTGTTATGGCTTTATGAAAGTTTAAAATAAAAGACAAGTGTGAACTGCGAATGAATTATACGCAAAAGTTGCTCTACACTCACATTTGACTACCCTCTCCCCTTAATATAGTGTACTATTGTCATTAACAGTTGATGGATTAAAGAAAATATTACATATTTTGTAAAAAACATTAAAATGAAAGCATATACTGTCGGTCCCGCTTAAATGAATACTGTCGGTTCCAAGAAATTTTATTTGATTTAGCGGGGTGTTTGATTAACCGAGATCTTTAACATTGCGTTAATGGCACCGGGAATATGAGCCAATATTTAGAAAAGTGCCAATTTGAAGTTGGAGTTTTCTGAAAAAAAAAAAAATTTTTGCAGAAAAAAACTAATATTGGATTTTAAGCTTAAATTGGGTCTAAATGCAAGAAAATAAAAGGGGGAGGTCAAGGAAGCTATTTACCCCCTCCTTAGATTACTCACTTTTAAGCCGTTACAGATCTGATGTTAATATGAGCTACATATTTGAGTTTATGTTTTCAGTCTTCGTTAACATCTCTAAATATAATAACATTTCCTTGCATTTTTAACATAGAATTTAGATGATTATATTAAAAAATATATATTAGGCTAAAAAGTCAAATTTCATAATAAAAAAGCCTTTCTTGGAAATAAAAATGAGCGAAAGGGTTTTTAGATAAAATAAATTATGAAATTACCAAACCAAGCTAATAAAACATTTGTTTTGTTTTGAAACAACACACAACTTCAACTTTTTCAGCACACAACTCTGCTGCTTGCTTTTCTTTAATTAGTTGCAGGAAATTTAATTTCTTGATCAGAAATTCAAATTTAGTATGCTAGTTATTATCTAGTTATTTAGCGAAGTTATAAGAAATTGAAGCACCAAAATAAATAAATAAATAAAAATAAATAAATAAAATAATAATAATTAATTGACTTAATTTCTGCAGTATCACTTTTTCTTATTTTACTAACTTCTATTGTAAGGTCATACAAACCACAAATTAAGCAATTGTACTAAAAACTCATTGCTTTTCATTTTTTAAGAACAAAAATATTCAATATACGGCTAAAACCTATGATTTTTGCTTTTTATAATTCTGAAACGTGTGAGTTAGTTCTGTAACAGATTCGATGTTTTTCAGTGTCACCGCTCTGACTGTTACCGATCTGACAAATTGACAAAGTTTTTTTTTTATTTCCGAGTCGATCGCACTAAACCAAAATCAAACACGTGGTTTTTTCACTTGTAATAAAGGACTATACTTATATATAAAATAAGTTTTAAAATAATAAAAACTGCGTATTTTAGAGCGTGTTACCGATCTCATGACTCAAATGACACACATTTTATAAAATCACTTTAAAAAATCTTACATACAATTTTAGATGCAGAAATGCAAATTTTTAATTACGATTCGATAAAACATCCTAACAGGTACTCAGTATCATGTGGTATAGGTGCAGGAAATGATTTTGGGAGCCTAAACATAGATCGGAAGTTATTGTTACCACTCTGACGGCGGAACTTGGGACACGTTTATTTCGCATCGGCTAGAAAATCAGAAATCGATTGAAACAAAAATGAAGTAAAATATTAACAAAGGGGTAAAAATAAAATCGTTTTTCGTGCAAGTGCGTTTTTTTTGGGAAGTTAGAAAGTGCGCATGACCTGTTTGCATGCTAAGCTTTGCTACTGGGGACACGTTACCGATCTGATTTTTGATGTATAAAAACAATATTTTCTGAAGAAAAAAATTTTTTTTCTGATGTTATTAGATGAAATGAAAGTAGAACCTTGTCTTCTTTCTAAGGAAAATTATTTTTTTAACTAGTTATTGAAATACTAGTGAAAATTCACTTGGGACTCAAATTGACACTTTTCTAAATATTAGCTCATATTCTGTTCCGAAATATTTTATTCGTATAAGCGGTGTATTCATTTATCCGTTAGCCGATTAAGCGGGGACGACATATGTTTTATCCTAAATTTATTTTCGGTTCCGTAATTGATCCCTCCATAGTGATACTACTGATATATAACAACACGAGAAATACATTTTTTTTTTAACATTTAAGGGAAGAATGCATTGCTTGGTGCATTTTAAGATGATTTTTTAGTAATAATAAAACGATATAATTTCAAAAGTGCAACAAAAATAATATTTATTTCAACGCAAAGTAACCTTATATACTTAATTGAATTATTCATATTAAAAAAAAAAAAAACTAATAACCTTCTGCAGCTAATTTTGATAAGAATTTAAAACGCTACTTTAATGAGGCTTTTTAAATATTACTTACTCTGTTATTTTTTGGTACTATAGTGACGCTTGATTGCATCTAGATACAACAATAAGGTAACATATTTCAGCTATATAGATATTTTAGTATTTATTCATTCGACACTAAAACTTCAAGGAAATCTATGAAATTAGTGATATACAAGCTTTATCAGTAGCTTATTTTTTTTCAAATGTTTCCAACTAAAATGGATACATAATCTTTTAAATTTAATGCAATTTAGAAATACATTTTAATCAATTTACCTGCTAATGTTTACTCTTTTGTCGGCTTTAGAGAAATTTTCACTTTGAGGTATAATAAAAGTAATTTATCCCGAGTATTTAAAACATTTATCGAACGGTAAGCTAAACAAATGAACTTTTAAAATAGTTCCCGTATTATTATTATTATTATTATTATTATTATTATTATTTATTTATTATTATTATTATTATTATTATTATTTATTATTATTATTATTTATTATTATTATTATTATTATTATTATTATTATTATTATTATTATTATTATTATTGTTATTATGTTGTGCATAATGTCATTTAGTTTTGTTTCAATTTATTATTATAGCACAAGAAACAAGCTCATATAAAATTATTTCGCTTTCAAAAAGATGTTTCATCATTTTATTCATCGGAACAAAATCAACATAAACAATAGGAGCCGATTACTTAATAATGTAATAATTATATTTTATTTTTCATGTTTTCAATTAACATTGCATTTAATTTTACCTGTTAAATAATATATTTTAAAACAATTGTTTAGAAAACAAAAGATAAAATTACAATGAAAACATTACAAAAGAGGGATTTTCATATCTGAAAAACATTAAACACGCCGTCATTTCTTGCCAATGCTTGGTCGATAGTTAATATATTCTTCCTATAGGCTAAAATGTGCCTTAAACTAAGGCACTGTAGATTTACTAGCCTAAAGTCAGAAACTCCAGCCAGTACTTCTAACCTAATACAATTTTATCTACTATCAGTTCTTAGTGAAATGCTGAGACAGCAATTCCAATAAGTGATAACCGGTCCATTAACTAAAGTGAAACGGGAACCTTTCCTTATTGGCAGAAGCTTATCGTAATTTCAAACTTCCATGGAACGTTTTACAGGAATGAGCAGTTGTGTCAGGCACTGTTTCGTAACTTCCGAATGAATAGTTCCATACATTAAGAATAACATTTTCTGTCTTAAAACAATTTTTTTATAGTTATATCTTTAGTATATATCTTAAGCTATTATCAGTTAAATTATTGTTACTTTTACTTCAAAAATAATGCACTAATTTCGGTAACGTATTCAGTATTTAAAAAAAAATAAACGTTACTTGCAGATTAAAGTACTGTAAAATGTTTTTTTGTGTGAAGCGGAAAGTATTAAATTTTCGATGGGGACCAAAGTCCATCGTATTGTTAAATGCCTGAGCAGAGTGAGAGTTGGAGTTTGTGCAATAACGAGAATATTTTAAAATTTTAATAACATTTATTGACTGACATTAATATGGGTAAATCTTGCAGCCAGCTCGGCTGAGCAAAGTAAAAGTAATATGTAAACTGAAGTCGAAGAAATAAGAAGAACGAAGAACAAACTAAATTCCTGCAAACCACCTTTTTAAAGCAAATTAATCAGCATGTAGCTAATTGCATTTCCAGATGATAGAACGGCGGCCAATCAAATGAAAAGAAAGTTCGTCATACTATGACGAAAGGCACGCACGTGTCTATGATCTGAAAATGCGAATAAGCATGAAACATTTGCATTGTGACTTTGCAAGAGACAAAATTTGAATTAAGTTACAAAATATATTTTGGATAACCCAACATGAAGAGGGGGGATACACGCTTTGTATTATTACAATTTTAAGCAAGATACATGTTAGTATTGTTTGCGAATTATTATCAAAGTTTGTTAAATGGGGCCCTGGTATTAACCGATATTTTTAGCCGTTTCCAATAAAGTGTTAAAAAGTGAATTTACTAAGAATATGTTCATATGAGTGAATGTATATATGAATTGAAAGAAGTTACAAGGTTTTAAAAAAAAGCAGAAAAATATGGATCAAAAGAACTATTTTGCACCCAAAACTTACACTTAGGATTGTAAGCAACATTCATAAAACTTAGGTAAACGTTGTTAAAAATAGTTTCAAGTAAAATACAATATATATTGAATTTATGTACTTTCTTCTTTTCCTTCTACATACATCTGAATAAAAGTACATTTATTCTGTTGGCAAATACGGTTGCCTGAATTATTTCAGAAAAGTTAAAAGATAAAATAATGTCCTATTAGTGTCCAGAATGTGATTATTGATATTTATACTCTCCATTGACTAAGGACATTTTGATAATAATTTTAAATATGTTAAATTCTTAAAAATATTCGTATTTTAAAGTAATATGTATATCATGATAATAACATACAATATGTTTTTATATTGACAGGAAGGATTTTTTTTCTCCGAATGGGGTTTATTAGGAACCTGTGGTCTTATTAAGGCTAAAACATATTTCTTTGTTAAATCTTCTGAAAAGCCGAATCGAAGCTAAAATTTTTATATGCATTCATTTCTTTTTTTTTTATGACACACGTAATGAATGAGCGAAATTTGGTGTTAATTGAATCATATGTGAGCGAAAGTATTGGCCATGAATCTAAAGCCACGGTTTCCTAGAACGCGACAATCGTCGCCGACGCCGCCCGGGCGCGACTGCACGCTGGGATCAGAGCCAGTTTGATTGAAGTGTGGCGTAAAGCGACGTCAATCTGCGGCTCAGGCGCATGCGCAGAAGAAAGCGGCGACCGTCGCCTCGCCAGAGATCGACAATTTCATTTCTAGGAAACCAGGGCTTTAGGGTAGCCTTCGTTGGCGCATTACACTAAACCCTAATTGTATTGAACTACCGTTTACTTTATTCTTAAAACTTTGAAGAGATGAAATTTGCTACTCTGAATCAATGTTTTAGCCAAGAGAGGGATAGGAAAGTACTACCCCCCCCCCATGTAACAACAAAATTATCTGTTTATGCTCTCTCTCTACGCAAGTGCTCTGAATGATTGTATACACACTGTAGAATACACTATGTGCAAAAAATTAAAAGTGTCGTTAGAAGCTTTGCATAAACTATTTAAAACACATCTTCGCAATCGAAACTCATGGCAGAAATATAGATTTATTTTGTACTATCCCAGTGAAAAACATAAATCCAAGCGCATGAAACAGCAGAGCAGCTAAAATATAAATACAATATCTGAACACTACACATAAAATCAAAAAAATTATCTATTGTATTGAAAACACTTAAAAAGTGAAAAGTCTAAAAAAGTTTGTCGAAAGAGTTATTTTTTTTTATACCCAATTAATCAAAGAATCTCTTCGGGCTATGTGAATATTTTTTTCTCTCGCCATGAACATAATTGTCTAGTGTGACCAGTACGTAGTCTTGCTAGAAATATTCCCTGCGACTCAGACCGAAATCAATTAAAGTTCTACTCTTATCGGCCAATGGTGGGAAGACACTGTTTGTTCAACTAGCAGTCGGCAATAAAACCAATCCCTTACCTGTTTCCAGCGTTTGTCCAGAAATTTTTGGCGATTTTGGTCCTGCTCCTGCCGAGTTGAAAGCCTTCACTACTATGTCATATTTCGTAAACGGCTGAAGTCCAGTTATGTAAGTGGATTGTTGTTCGCTCTCCGATCTTTCCACCTGTTTGTAGGTGTAAGGGTCGGTCGAGGAGGATGTCCGGTAACCTATATAGTATCCACGTATATATCCATTTGATACTTCTTCAGGAGGGGGCTGGAACAAACCTTTGAGTCAAGAGCCTGCTTCAATATTCAGCATTCACATAAAAATTATAGCACATATTCAACTGTTGTGAAACATTGCGTTTAAAGGATTGAAATAATGAATAAATGGTAAGAATCTAGTGCGAACAACAATCAAGTGTGGATTGTTGTTCGCTCTCCGATCTTTCCACCTGTTTGTAGGTGTAAGGTCGGTCGAGGAGGATGTCCGGTAACCTATATAGTATCCACGTATATATCCATTTGATACTTCTTCAGGAGGGGGCTGGAACAAACCTTCGAGTCAAGAGCCTGCTTCAATATTCAGCATTCACATAAAAATTATAGCACATATTCAACTGTTGTGAAACATTGTGTTTAAAGGATTGAAATAATGAATAAATGGTAAGAATCTAGTGCTGGTGACTATATTTAAAATTTTGATTAGAAAAGAAAAGACACACGCAATTAAATTTTATAAAAACTTGCGGCAAATATATATTTTCTTAAAAAAATGTTATGTATATATTCATACGGTTCACATTCCTTACGTTTTGTCAGGAGATGGATGCAATGTTAAATGTTTTAAAACTATTCATGTATTTCAAAATGAGAAAAATATATTATTACACGCTCAAATTGCAAGTGTTTCAGTACATTCAAAAGGATGAAGTTTTGTCTAACTTTTACATTATAATGTTTATACAGTATTAAAAAAGAGGAAATAATGACTAATCATCTAAAAAACAATTATCAAAAATATCTTCAAAAATTAAAGGAGGATGGAACAAATCCTTATTTTCATTTTCAACTCTAAATTTTCTGTGACTTATTATTCTTACACTGAAAAAAATGATCCCATATATCTAAAAGAAATGGCTTTTAATAAATCTAAGCAATAATACAAATTAAATCAATTCATATGTTACGGTTTGAATTCTTATGTTCGTGTTTTTGGTGCCAGGGTTTACTTACCAGAAAAGGTATATCAAGAAGTAAAGTTCTAAACCCTTAGATGGTCTTCACTATCCGGGAACAGCTTGCATGTCAAATTGCAGCGAACTATACATTCTAAATTTATAGGCCGCAATGAGCTGATGAAGGATAAGAAAATTTAAAGCCTTTTGTGTTTTAAGTAGCCTGCTGTCATGAATAAACTATATTTCCGATGCTGAGAATAAAAAAAAACTGTTGGTTAAAATAAATACTTTCAAAAATAAAAAGCGTTACGAAAAATATAACACAGTCGTATTTAAGGAGCAATCAACATATGTCGAGAGAAAAAAAGCCATTACAAAAAATATCACCCACACTTGAAAAACTGCTTGTAATCACTATATTTATAATAGTAGTAATATCGATTTCACCTTAATGTATTATTACCTTCCAAGATACTTTCATTGATTGGGCTCCAGTTGAATGCACTTGGACGTCTCTGGGGGACCCAGATGGTGCTGCGAATAACAATGAATGAGAAAAACGAAATATGTAAAAAAAATGGCTTGCAAAAGGTAATAACTTAGCATTGGCGCAAAAAACTAACAAGGAACGAGTTTTTCAAACAATTTTATTTGCGTATTTCTTGAAACAAAATTTTTCTTTCATGTTAACAACTGCTGTAGAAAAGTTCAAATTTCATTCTTTGGGAAAAGTACGAAAAATAATAAATTTTATTTCTAGTTATTATTTCTTTCTTAGATCACTTCATTCGAAGAAAAAATTGAAAAAAAAATGCATGTGGATTTCCTAAAATAAATCTTTAAGTACTAAGCTTTTTTCTTAGCTGAAATATTAACAATGATTAACAAACATTTAATAAAATGCCAACTTAATTTTTAAAATGTTTCAGTGATTTTCAATAAGTGGATTTGTTACAAATTTTACTTTTGAGTTTTAAGCATGCCTAAGACAGCCGAATCCAAAAAAGATAACACTAAGTTTGGCACATTCTATGAGATGAGTTTTAAGCAATATTCTGCAAATATTGCAGGAGTATTTTCTCTTAGTAACATTGCACAGCATTTATAAATGATGTGAAATAAATCATTACTCTTAAACCTTTTTGTGAGTAGTTATTATTGTAAAAAGGGGGATAAAACCTCGTTTAATTTTTTGATCTAACGCTATCTCTCAGTGTTTACTTTAGTAGCTTAAGTTTAGTAGCTTAAGTAAACTTAATTACATGAAAATAAAATACATACAGCGAAATTCCATTGCGCCGTATACTAATACAGCAGAGAATTTCTTTTAGGCAAACACACACACACACACACACACACACACACACACACACACACACACACACACACACACACACACACACACACACACACACACACACACACACACACACACACACACACACACACACACACACACACACACACACACACACACACACACACACACACACACACAGATATCATCTCTGATTGCTTTGATATCACATTGCTAGAATTTCCTTATAACGAGTTAAATGTGCGGTACTTTGAAATTTGATGGACCAGGATTTCACAATACAATATTTGTTGCATTCTGGTGTACAAATTGCTGCTCATTTTAATTTTACGTGATTGAACATTAACACTAGTTGCAGTTTTGGTTATTACTATAGTACAAAAATTAGTTATCTTTTAAAGGAATGTTATAAAGAGTGTTTAAAATGTACAATTGCTTGAATGATCCGTTAATTTATTTCTTAGAAATTGTTAAAGAAAGCATATTATTTCGCAGAACTTCGTCTAGAGCCTGAGTTGCTGCATTACGCAAAGAATAATTCCTTCACTGTAAAAATGATTGTTGTTTTTACAGTATAATAGCGCGAATTTTATAGTAATAAACTGTAAAAATTGCTAATTTTACAGTAATAAACTACGAAATTTCTAATTCTACAGCATTAAACTGCAAAATTGCTACTTTTATGATTTATTACTGCGCATTTTATAGTTTTAACCCTTAGTTTCGCAATGTATCCTACAGGATACATCACTTTCTACATTTTTTAATTTGAATTATGCGCCCTCTAGGGGGCTGGCTTTTGACCTATAGCATTATTCGAACCTTCTTTTTCAACATCTGTCTTTATTGTGGCTATTTACAAAGCAACGCGTTCAGTATTAAGTTTATAAGTGTTACAGTATACTCTACCAAAACAGCATGGCGTCACGTCGATTACAGGTTCTTTTTTATTTTTTTATTATTTGCTTATTATTTTTATTGTTTATAAAATCTACAATAGTGCCAAATTAGTTGATATCGTGATTGAGTGAGCCACGTTTTATGTATTCTTATTTGCTACTTTGGCAGTGTATCCTACAAAATACACAATTTATAAAACCGATTTTCTTTTCATTTTTTCCCATGAAATTTTTCTAACTTAACTATATAATATTTATGCACCCCAAAAAACTAAAATAAAAAAACTTTGTCCAAATTTTTAATTTTTTGATAAGTGCCAAACTAAGGGTTAAACTTGAAAATCTGCTGCTAGTATTATGCTGTTGTTTTTACGGTATAATACAGCTAAATTTTACTGCAATAAACTGTAAAATTGCTAACTTCACAATAAGAAACTGTGAAATTGCGAGTTTTACAGTTAATTACTATGCATTTTACAATTTTAAATTGGAACTTTGGCAGCTAATATTATCTTGTAAAAACAACGGTTCATTTTTGTAGTGTTATAATGACGTACAATCACCGAAAAATAGATGGAAAGAGTTATTAATTTAGGAATATCTGATTCGTTTAATAATGTACAAAAATCGGACAACACTTTTAAACTGCTGTGTTACACTGTGTACAACACTTAGATTTTGCATAACTGTTTATGATGAGTGTAAAAATCGATTAATCAAAATCTTCTAAAATGTATTGTGTTTTTTCTTTTTTTTAATGATAAACTCTTCCTATTCTGAAATTTTATGATTAAAACTATTTTTATAACTATTATTGGCACTACTTGCAATTATGATCCTTCAGACTTATTTAGTTTTTAGTAATTGGAGACCTTTTAATCTTTCATGATTTAATAAAAAGTTGCAAAATCTTAATCAAATAACATCAACCGAAAAAATTTAAAATATTTTTAATAGAAACCCATGTGCAATGTATGCGTCTAAAATCACCTTAATTAAAGTCTTTAAGACATGTTTTTTTGAACCTGAGGCTATAAATACTCTTTATGAACTGTAGCATTTTCTATGTTTTGAAAAGTAAACAGTTGAGCTTCGTTTGGAATAACCTGTTAACCGATCAATATTTTCATACGCAACAGAGAAAATTTATTTCTTCTGAACAAAGCCTGGGTTCTCATTTTCTTGTCGAGATTATTTATTGAAGCGATCATAAATAGGTCCTCATCTTTACTGAAGTTAATATAAGCGAATACTTAAGGCTTGTTTTCCTTTCCTTTTTAATCTTTTTCTTGGCGCCGAGTGCACCCGAAAGCAGAACAAAGGTTGCAAGACGTGGTAGATGTAGTTTATTTTTTCTTTTCCAATTTTATTTTAGTACATTGTACACAGCTCAATGAATTCAAATAATAAAATATTTAATTTTATAGGACTATGCTTTTGTTTTAAGTACAGCGTACTTTCAATTTTTCATTAACTGATAGTTGTGTATTTCAAGAATTTCTTTTTTCCTTAAAATATGGAAACATAGCTTTGTGTTTGTTATACCCTATTTTTTGTAATTAGTTACTTTTTTCTATATTTACTTGGATGATTTTTTTTTCATTTTGACGCATTTAAAGAATAATTTAAACCAGTGGTTCTCAACCTTTTTACAGCTTCTGCGCCCTTTAGGGTTGAAATTTTTTTTTCAGCGCCCCCTTTGCGGTAGGACCTAAAAGTGTAAGAGGGGGAGGGAAGTAGTTTTTTTGACCGGTTTAATTCTATAATTTTGCCCAAACATATAGTTGTAAAATGACTATGGAGAAAAAAAAAAAACGAATGTTTTTTTTTTTTCCTTTAAGATTATTTTTAGAAAAAGCGGGCATTTTCCCCCTCTGAAGAGCTGTATCAGTAAAATAAGAACAACACGGTTTGAAAAAAAAAATATGTTTTCAACATTTTGGTTGAAAACCAATATATTTTGAAAAATACCCTACGTTCAAATAGTTCCTAAACAGTCCGATCCCATACAGTCTTGCTCTCATTTACTTGCAACTATGCAATACGCATCCCCTATTTATTACGTACGGATATAATATTTTACTGGCAGAAAGGCAATAACAAAGTCGTTCCTTCTATTTTCCACAGGAGGGACAGAAGACTTGAAACTATTACCCGTACCTGTCACCTTTAAAGATTATAAATACAGTTTTAATTTAAAAAAAACTGGTATAAGATGACTACAAATTGCTAGATAAGTTCAGTTTTCTCCGGTATTTTTTCACATTGCACCGTGAAAAATGCGATTGTTAGCTACCTTTGATATTGTTAAGGTTGATGCTCTAACGACACAAAAAGTCGGTCAAGTTAGGTGGCTCTAAATTCAAGTGCTATTGGCAAATTTTAGGTTATCCTTCATGACGTTAAGAGAAATATCAAGGTTTGGGAGATATCCGCAGAAAATAAATTTTTAAGCTATCCCTTGGAGATATAAGAGATGAGGGTTTCCTGCCGCCCCGCATAAACATGTTCTCACAAGCACATTTGAAAATATACCCACCGCACCTTACCGCCCAAAATCTGTCCACCGCTCCCCTGCCGCCTAAAATATATTCGCCGCCCCTCAACATCTTCCCACCGCCACCACTGATTTAAGCTACTTAATTAAAAAAGAAAAAAAAAGAGTAAAATTGAAACAGCATAAATCAAAAATTAAAAAAAATATACGTAACCAGTACACTGCCATATTTAAAAAAAAATATTTCCCGTTTTTAAATGACTACATAATTTTGTATTAGGGTAAATTACGTCACAAAGAGCCACCTGGTGTCGATAACTCAATTTGGTTAAAAAGCGCAGATACTACTTTTGTGTTTAATAAGGCAGTACAGATGTTTGAAAAAATTATCATCTCGATTAGGGCAACATATAATAATAATAAACCAAGTAGGTGCTTCTATGAAAAGCGTAATGTAGAAAAACTTTTCCATAAAAGTCTACCTACGGTTTTAACTTTGTATCCGCTTTTAAAACTTAAAGAAATCCACTTAAATCTTCTTGCTTCTTACTGCTTCAATTGTATTTTACGCAGTAGGTACTTTCTATTATTTTAATGAGCTGCTGGTTGTTAAAATTTTAAAAAATGTCGATATCGTAACTATTCTTTTTAATGGAAAATTGTTATTCTTTCTCTTACGCTATTTCTGAATTAATACGATAAGTAGGAGTTTGCAATAAGATTGATTTTGTATGTTCAAAATTATACGAAATAACGTTATCATTGTATTTAAACTATGATAACCGAATTTATTGCTTATACCTATCCAAGTACGGATCCAAGGGGTGTTTCATAGGGTCTCGAAGAAACGGAGATTTGGAAAGGAAATAAGTCAAAATGTCTGAAACTCCTCTATAGCAAAAAATTAATAAATAAATAAATTTAAAAAAAATTAAAAAAAAAAATAAGCATCGCTCAAAATGTATCTACTAACCTGAATTCCAGAATCTGTTCAAGAAGAAGGGTTAGGATGTAAGTCAATTTCCATGCCACTGATTAGAACAGCAGAAAAGCTTTCTTGCTGTTTTTTTCTTAATTATTATTATTACTACCAATTCTTGAATGATTTAAACTTTCTTTCAGTACACCAATTGAAGGAGTTGATCAACAGTTTTATATGTTGATTTAAGTTACCCATCAACAAGTTGAAAGTTCCTTTTTGAAAAGTTCATACAGAAAGTGCCTACACGGTAAAATATGAATGTTGTTTCTACAGTATAATACAGATTTATAGCAATATAATTTTATAGCAATAAACTGTAAAAATTGCTACTTTTAGAGTAATGAACTGTAAATTGCTGCCTTTACAGAACTAAACTGTGAAATTTCTAGTTTTACAGTTAATTACCGTGCATTTCAATTTTAAATTGGATTTTTGGCAGCCAGTATTATACTATAAAAACAACAGTTCATTTTTTGCAGTGTATTTTTTTATTATAGCAATCCTGCTCTTAAAACATAACCGTGCATTGTTTTTTTTTAGAATTTACAATACCTTCATTTAGTTGAAATGCGTTAGAACATGAAAATACGCTACACCATTCTTATTCTAACCACAACACATACCATCAATAACTAAGACACCTGAGTAAGTTTATCTTATTAATTGAAAAGTAGAGTATTGATTTGTTTTTACCTTCCTCAGCCGTTGTAACATTAATCACTTCACTTGGAGAGCTATGTCCCATTGCATTTTCGGCCACAATACGTATGAAGTAAAGAGTAACTGGAGATAAAGCTCTAAGAGTCGCCATTTTTTCCGATCCAGAAACGATAAGCTGTGACGTTTGTCCATTCCAGCTACTATCTAAATAAAATTATGTTCTATTTTTAACACAAATAAGATACAGGTACAACACGGTGTTAATTAATTTACTTATTTATTGTTTTAAGTACATAGCTATTAATAATCATGTGCAACGTCATAACATTAATATTTTTTTTTCAAAGGGAGCTTGGCACGTGCAGCACTGTTTTGTAGCAATATAAAACTTGCATGTTATGCAAAATACGTAAGCTGCATATATTTTCATATTCAAAAAACGCATTTTAGTTGAAAAGATAATTCTCAAATGGCATAGGAATGTCGGACAAATGAAAAATATACTTTCATTTTTAATGTCTCTTTATAATCTTTGAGATTTTTTTTCTTGCCCTTGATTTTAGTTCTCCAAATTCTTTCAACTAATTTAGGAAATAAATAAATCTCATTTGAAGCAATAGTTTGTAATAATAAGAGTTTGAATCGTTTGAAGATGCTATGTTACTTGTTATAATAATAATAAAAAAAATAAAAATAATAATAATAAGAATGATAATACTAATAATAAAAATAATAACTATTATTATTATTATTATTATTATTATTATTATTATTATTATTATTATTATTATTATTATTATTATTATTATTATTATTATTATTATTATTATTGAATTAAGGTGCTATGCTTTTTACATTTATTCTCATAGTTCAGTTGAAAACTTTTATTAAAACTCTGATTATTATTTAAATTACGAATTTTCCAACATAAACTATTGCTTCAACGTATAAGTATTCATTTGAAAAGCTTTCATGTTAAGGGAATGTTATTAAAATTAATAATATGTATTTTATTCCAATGCTTAAATCAGTAATAATATAACGTTAGATCTTTAGATTCGTGTTTTTCTTCGGTTATAAGTATACAAGTAATTTGCAGTTTTCGACATTATTATAATCTACTATCATTATATACCAGTTAAAATGCTTTAATAATAATAGTAATAAAAAATACTCCACACCGTTTAAATCGTAAGGAAACGTACGGTACAATTATTATACATTGATAAAAGTAAATCCCCACTCAACATTTTTGAACTTAATCACTAATGATTGCGGTATTCTGAAAGCTTCATACTTGTATCAAAATGAATTTTATTGAAAAAATACAGCGATATTTAAAACAAAAAAATTACCATTGAATTTATGAAAACAAAATTAAAATAAAACTCTGATTTATGTGTTTGGTCTACTAGTATGTTTTTTTTTTTCGATGCATAAGAAAAAAAAGTCTTTATTCTTGCATTATTTTTCTTTTAATGGTGTAATGAAAAGCCTTTAATACACAAACCTATTACCAATAACATATTTTGTCAAGAATTGCAATGACTTTATAGCTTAGTGTTAGTGTAATTAGTGTAAATTGCATGTATAAAAAAAGTTAACACAGATATATTTAACGAAAAATGAAAAGAATACAAACAATTTCATGGAAATTTTAACAAGTAGTAGGAGTTTTTAAACATAAATGTTACATTAAATTGTTTTATCTCTTTAAAGTAAGCTAAGTATGGTTAACTAAAATTTTGAACCGAGTTTACAAAAAAATAAGCAATATTTTACGGAAACTAATTAGCAAAAGTTATTAGTTTTACTTCAAAGAGAGAATTCTCTATTTAGAAGTATAATTAAGTATAAATTTTTATTAAAGTATTACCTACAGTTTTACTATAAACAGATACTGTTAAAACACTTAGTACTTTTCAGCAAAAATATTTACTAATTTCAAGAAAAAATGTTCCGTTTATGTATATTTAAAATTGGTTTTCAGAAAATAACTTTCAAAAGGAAATTCATTACACGTTGAAAATAAAAATTCGTCCTTTAAAAATAAAACGAATGTTTGTAGTTTTAACTGATAAAGATATTTGTGAAGTAAATGTCTTCAGTTATTTTCAATGGGAAGAAAATAATTAAATTTCAAACCAAAGCTAATTGATAACTTATTTAACATCAAAAGGAATTAGTTAAATCATGTTAAATACCAGATATCGATTGATACTGAATAACACTTCCGGATATGTGAGCATTGCCATCGTTCATGATATCCCATTGTAGCGTCACGGAGCGACTTGTTTCATTCACAATGGAGATATTAGAAGGCGGGTCTGGTCTTCCTAAACAAAAAAAAAAAAAAGGTATATATATATATACAGGGTGTCCACTCCTATCGTGGACCAATAGCTAATTTCTTAACCGTTAGAGATAAGCATATAGTTCATTTAGGAAAAAATCTCTAAATTACGAAAGGAATTTTGGGTCCATTCAATGTTTTTCAAAAAATCAAATTTTGAAAGAGTTACGAAATTTAGATTTTTATACAGCCCCCCAGTCCTATCAATCATATTTAGTTAAACATCCTTGACACTGTATCGTTTAAAACTAAAAAAAAAATCACTGTTCTACGACAAAAATTGACCGAGTTATGACGTTTTGAAAAATCAAGATTTTGAAGGATTTTGCATACGATCCCGTAAGTGATCTCTCGATGACGTCATAAAATAATGCAAAATCTTGATTTTTCAAAACGTCATAACTCGGTCAATTTTTGTCGTAGAACAGTGATTTTTTTTTAGTTTTAAACGTTACAGTGTCAAGAATGTTTTACTAAATATGATTGGCAGCACTGGGGGGCTGTATAAAAATCTAAATTTCGTAACTCTTTCAAAATTTGATTTTTTGAAAAACATTGAATAGACCCAAAATTCCTTTCGTAATTTAGAGATTTTTTTCCTAAATAAACTATATGCTTATCTCTAACGTTTAAGAAATTAGCTATTGGTCCACGATAGGAGTGGACACCCTGTATATACATATATATATATATATATATATATATATATATATATATATATATATATATATATATATATATATATATATATATATATATATATAAAGAGAGAGAGAGAGAGAAAATATATATATGTGTAAAAAATAGACAGAATGAGTTGAGTGAGCCAAAGGAAGATTTTTAGAGGTTGTCTGGTTATTTAGCTAAACTTTTTTTCCGTAGAATTTTACGATTATATGTAATACATATCTTTTTTTTTTTTTTTGAAAGATAAATTTTAACCTTTTTTATAGTACAATTTGGGCATCAAAAAAGAAAAGCAAACTTTTTGTAGTTCTAGAACAGTAATACAGTGTTCGATTTAAGTTAAAAAGAGGAAAAAAAAAACTTACTATAACATTTTTTAATGTTATGTTGTAACGGCAGCACCTAATCTGGATTTTCCCCCTCTAAATTATGGTAGAAAAATGCGTGTTTCAAACAATAGAGTGAAGCACCAAAAAGCACTTTGCTGAACTAAATTACACATTATTCTTAGTTAAGTTTTTCTCGGGAACACAAATACGGTCACAGTTTGTAGGTCTCAATGTTATAAATCTGTTAAATGTATTGAACTTCATATAAACGTGGTTAAAAATGAAAAACTAATCTTTCTGAACTTCTAACTTAAAAGTTCTAAGATTATAAATGTGTGAAATTAAAAATATATTGTTCTTGTCATTTAGAACTATTCCTCTTCAAAAGTGAAATCGTACCAAACAAATAATGAAAATCGCTCAACATTTTTTTTTTCTTCGAATTCAGCTATTTAAATTGTATACATCGCAGTATACACCTGAATTGTAATGAAAAATGTTTTTTTTTGTGATCGGGAGGGGAGGGAGAGACAATTTAGGATCACTAGTTGCCATTGGGCTCACTAACCTTAATTTAAATTTTGTGACAATCTTAATAAATTGACTGTCATTAAATATATAAAACCGTCAATGTATCTCTTTTTCATACTTTAACAGTTATATGTGCCATTACCTTGTACTATGTACTGTATTGTAGCTTCATCAGATCCTATATCACTAACAGCTGAGCAGCTGTATGTTCCAGAATCATTTCGATGAGTTTTCATGATGTGCAACTCAGACATTGTCTGTCTAGAGTCTGCAATGTCTCTCACTGAGAACCTAAATGAATTAAATATATTCATATAATGATTACACTACAGAAATATAGTGATAATATTATATTAACTAACTAGTTCCGAGCTTTGAAGTATATATTATGCGTTTAAAGGCAAGACACTAAACCATTGAACTATTATGCAATGGTAGCAATATTTTGCTGTTTTATTAGGCAAAATCTAGTTCCTTCATGGTAGTAACCAATGCAACATTAAGTGCATTTTAGTATTATGGCTCATAATTCAAAAAAAAAAAAACTAAATATTGCATTTTTAATATTTGTAATGTTTTTTTTTTTTTTTTTTGAAGCTGATAGCTAACTTTATTTCCTTAACAATGAGAAATATACAGTCTTGCTACATGCAGCAATTTAGGAAACATTTTCGCAAAGATACTCTTTTTAAACAAAAATGGTGGAAACACTAAGATCCTGTAAAGTTACCAGATATCAGCTGCGTCAATGTTTCAATATTTTTTTACAGTGCATGCTGAATCTATATTACTGGTTCTTCGTAATCTATGTATATAAAACTCTTATGCATGGCGCAAGGCTGGTTTCTTTCTGTTGGCAACAATTAGCGTACTTCAAGCGCCAGTTAAGCATCCGTCTTCATTCGACAATTTCTCTGTCTACGTTATTTGCTCACTCGCATCTAGCGTTGGACATTAACAAATTTTATTAGCATAAAACGCTTATATTTGGCGGAAAATGAGCCTTTAATTGTTTCTTTTATTAGATAAGATATGTTTATTTACAAATCTTGTTTCAGCGTCTAGGCGTTGATCGTTACTTTCGATGAGTCTTCATTTGTTTTTTCTCGTTAGCAACGATCAGCTTATTTACGATCACTGTTTATGTCCTTGCAGATAGATTTAGGCGTACTATAATTCACACCGTGCGCTGCAAATTGCAAATCGAGTGAATTCCGCAAGTGTTTCTGAACACAATTGGGGAATGATAACTGCAATTTGCGATTTTTGTCGTGTACATTACTGGAAAAAAATAACTGAACTCCAGTAATAAAAATACGAAATGCTGTAACGATGGTAAAGTACGTTTACCACGCATGGAGGAACCTACTCATCTAAAAATCAAAAATGTTTCTTTAAATATTCATATTGAAAAAAAAAAAAAAAAAATACGTCTTTTTAAATACATATAAAGCTAGACAAATATTGTTGTGGCCAGATTGCGAAGAAATCTTAAGGAACTGCGTAAGCAGTTCCGGGGGCGTAAGCGAGCAGGGGCGGTAGCCCGAGCTCCTAATAGCTTCTTGTTTTAAGACCTTGAACAAAAACACCTCATCTCATCAAAATCTTTTTGCCCGTGAATCAGGTTAAAATATCCTCTTATTCTACAACAGAGGTCTCTGAGAACTCACCTTCCCTTCAGTGTAACAGTTTCCGGCACTGCTACACTTGCCTCTTCGAGTTGCGGAAATTGATTCATCTATCTGGCACTGTGGAAGATCCACTTTATACAACAGTTGTTGTTTTCGGATGCCTTAAAAATTTCTGCAATGAACGTTCTAGGGTAGATAAGAATTAAGTCACTCTTTGAAACTTGTAATATTCAATTGTTCGGGTTCTGACAAAAATTTTTTCATATCGAATTTTCTGGTATTGCAACTGTACCGGAGGGTCCCGGGTTCGATCCCAGTCTATCAAAGATCCACCGTCTTGATTAATGGTGGCTGGGGGACGTAAAAAATGTCGTGGTCACAAAGGTCCTCCAAGTGAAACGATACCGCTGGGGGTGCTGGGCCAAAGGTTCGCTCGGCCCTTCGTCTGGTTCAAAAAAATAATAGAGCGCTCTTCAGGGCCCTATCCCGGTTAAACCACGAGTTGTGGTAGGTACGGGGGACCCTGGAGTGTGTGAAATGTGAAGGTATTGCAACTGTCGAAATGTTTGTACATTAAATCCAGACTAACTTAACTCACATGATCTCTACTAGCAGAAGACCGGAAAACATGTCTGGTACATACAACGGATGGGACCCGCACTCTTATAAAACTGCTAATTACCTAACGGATTATTTTAGAATAACGTTTATATCGCTAAATGCGGAATACAATTTTTCATACCCATTTTTTTTTTTTTTTTTTTGACTTAAGTTAGACCGGCTATGAGGAAAAAGTATAACATAGATAACATTGAATTGCTTCTAATCCTAGTAGTAAAATATTTACTGAAACAAGTGATTTTTCTCCAAAAATTTCAAAACGTAGAAAAATTAACTTGAAAATAATTTATATCAATTTTTAATAAATTTTTATGAATATCGAAGAAAAGAATTAGGTTCCCTATAATATCCAACTTTTTCTCATTCCCTACTACGGCTCAAATATTTAGAGAAAAAATAGTTTAAGCCAAAGCAAAGGAGTGGTAGTTGGACACATTACTATTTCAGTAGTCAGATTTAGTAATTTTCCTTCCGAGTAAGCACCCTGCCAGAGCTACAGCGTCGGAATCTTACTGATTTTTGGTAAAATTTTAGAAGAATACGCTTTAAAACTCTAAATTTAGTCAGTTCTCTCTAACTTCCGTATCCCTAGTTTTATCAATATGACCAATTTATAGTTACTATTACAAAGTATTTATCGAACTAATACAAAGCTTTATTTACTTCTTATTAATAGTATTTTTAACTATTTAAAAAAATATACATCAGCAATAAATAATATTCAAAATAAAAACTCCTAAACAGACACGTATCTTTATAGTTGTCCCTGCTTACATATTATTATAATTATTTTCAAAAAATAATAATGCATTTCTGCGCTCAATTGAAGACAATATACCTTTCAACAGAAACAAAATAGATATTCTAAAAAAAATACATGCAAGTTAAAAATATGTAAGTGGTTTCTTTTTCAAACATGACACAACCAATGGCAGGAAAGTATTTCTTATTTGAAGCATAATTGCTTTTTCCTGTTATCATTGAATTTGAGAATAAGCATACAATGACACTCATTTAAATAACAAAGAATAACAATTTATGTTTTTTACCTCCCACGTTTGCTCATGTCTATTAGCGACTTGTCTTTTTGCCATGTTATAACAATAGGAGCGTGTCCCGTAGCAATGCACCTCAAAGTAGTGTTCGATTCTTCTGTTACGCTTTTTGTTTGATAAGGCTCTTTAAACATTGGAGGAACTGAAAAAAAAAGAAGAATTGTATTGAATTACTAAACGAGAATACATTTCAAAGAATTGAATTCTAAATGGGGTGGTCTGTTCTTATTTCTCAAACTGGTGCATATCGTTATCGGAAATTTATTGAAAGGCTGTAAGTTGGGCAAATGTTTTCTCGGGAGTTTGCGCATGGCGAACGATTTGCATGGTAAGGGAAAGAACATATTCCAATATTGGCTTGTGTGTGTATGGAGTCTGTGGTTTTTAAGCGAACAACTCCCATTTTGTCAATAGTTTAAGGAAATAATTGCTGTTTCGCTTATGGTGATTTTCGAAAAGAAAATGCTAATGTAGTTTGGGTGGTTGAAAAACAAGTGCATGTCTATTAAAATTATAATTTGGTTTGTACAAAAATTTTAAGAAGCAGTTTTATTTTAAATGTTGCTGTTATAATTATTGAAGTATATTAAATAGTTACTTGAAAAAAAAATCATGCTAAGCCTATAAATATTAATTATTTTACTAATGCACGATAAAGAATAATGTAACAAAAATTAAGCAAATAAAATACGGTTTTACCACAACATTATAAAATGCTTAAGCAATGAAATTTTATAAAAATTATTTGAGGGACATATGAGGGCAGTGCTTTTTCTAAAAAAAAGAAAAGGAAAAGAAAACCTTGCTCGTTCTTTTTAAAAAAATAGACTTAGTTTTATTTTTAAACATCTTAATATAAGCAAAAAGGCGTTGTACATTTTAAAATATTGATTAGTTGCTGATCTAATAATGGATTACTTTATGGAAAAACTTATTACTTTTATTTCTTCTCATTATTATTTTTATTTTGATTATTTTTTTTTTCAGCTTATGCGTATCGTGATAAAATAGCAGAATATATGTCTCATAACTCCCTAAAAAATGTTGTATGACCCACAACTCCCCTTTATTGCATCCACTATATCGTTACCAAAGTCAAAGTTGGTAACCTAAACATCGGATGCGTCACTGAGGAGACAGCTCAAAAAATTATATGGTTTTGCAACATTTTATTTACATTAACCAATATTACTCTAATAATTTAAATGTCAATTAAATGCTTTGTTACTACATTTTTTAAATACAAAATTTTCTCACTTACTCAGTACGTGCAGCCAAATGATTTTGCTGAGTCCGGAAGTTATACCGTTGCTTGCTTGACACAAATAAGAGCCACCATCATTTTCTTCCACATCCGATATGACTAGCGTGCCATTGCTGTACCGATGAGCTCGTGGATTAGAATGAACGTACGTGAAATCTCCAGTACTGCTTTCTAATAAGAAAATATCTACAGGTTAAACTTATGATATAGTTAATTATTCTGGAAAACCAGCAAAAAGAGGAACATATCTATATGTCTTAAACATGGTAAAGGGATGTAAACTCATGTTTGTGAAAATTGTTCGCCATGAAGGAAACGTCATAATTGAATGAAATTTAATACACAGCTGAGTGATAGTGGTACAAATAAATGCTTAAACTTAGAAAGCCTACAAACAATAAAACAAACAAAAAAAAAAAAAAAATGAAATCAGTATTTTATGTAGCCACCACGCGCTGCAATAAGTGCTGCTGCGCGACGTGGTATGGAGTCAAACAAATTTTTAATGTCTGCTTGATCAAGAGCATTCCATACTGTTTGTATGCGTACCCAAAGTTCGTCTGTTGAAGCAACAAGACGAGGATCACGGACGAGAGGCCGACTAACGAAATCCCAAACATGTTCAGTCGGCGATATATCCGGGGAATACGCTGGCCAGGGAATTAGCTGTACTTGCTGCGATGCAAGGAAGAATTGAACAGCCCTAGCGACATGAGGGCGGGCATTATCCTTCTGAAATACAGCGCCGGGCAAGCTTTGAAGGAACGGGACAGCTTGGGTCTGTAGAACTTCACTGATGTACCGGTTGCTGTTCTGGTTACCTACAATTCGTAGCAATTATGATCGTCCGTGATATGATATGGCGCCCCAGACCATGACTCCAGGTGTTCGTCCACCGTTACGCTCGATAATGAACTGTGGAAGGTGGCGTTAATCGGCATAGCGTCGGACGCGAATGCGGCCATCATGGTGCCACAAATTAAAGCGGGATTCGCCAGAAAACACAACATACTGCCAATCAGCATGCCAGTCCTTATGCTGATTGGCCCATTGTAGCCGCAGGCTGCGATGGTTTAGCTTGAGGGGGATCCTGTATAAAGGAGTCCTTGCGAGGAGTCTACGCTGCAGAGGACGTCTACGAATTGATGAAGCACACAATGAAACACCTACTGTAGCTCCATGTGGATCAGGTGTCTATCATTGCGCGCTGACGTCACAGTTCGGGGTCCACTCCCGGATTTCCGAATTTGTCCGACACTCGTCCGTCCACTGCTTCCAAACACGCATCACTGTGCTGCTGTTATGCTGCATACGAGCGGCTACTTCACGATAAGACAATCCAGCTTCACGAAGGCCGATGATTCTCCCCAGTTTAAACTCCGTAAGTTTTTGAGACATCGTTCTTTTTCGTCGAAGAAGCATAAGCAACGTCTCAGCTAACGTTTGTCAATAGCAGATAACCACCTGTAACCATACATGCCTTGCTGCAGCCTTCTATTTATTCCGATAAATTCGGCGTTCAGAGGGCGCTTCTCAGCTTACGCATGCGCTACAAGTCTAAAATTCTAATAATTTACATATCATACCCTACTTTGCATTTGCTGAAAATTTCAGCTAATTCGCGCAAGTCCTTCATGGTGTTGCAATTTTCACAAACATGAGTTTATTATTGTAAAGTAATAGTTTTTTATTTTTAATTTTAGTGTTAGACTGCTGTATAGCTCATATTAATACACAATTAAACTTTTCTAATCAAAATGCTAAGACATATTATTTTTTCCGATACTTACCATTTTAAAAAAGCTGATATTTTCCATTTAAAATGCTTAGTGTATTTCTGAGATAAATTATTATAGGTTATGGATACTCATTGTTATCATTATTATTGTTGCTATTGTGGATCAAAAGCATCATGTTTTTGTTTAGTAATGTTCACACGCGAGTTTTTTTTTTACAACAGTTAAGCACAGTAAGGTATCTGTAATATCATATTCATATAGAGGCACGTAGGTGTATCGTACGTGATTTGGGCAAGAGTCGAGACTAAAGTTGTTGAAGTAGTGACTTTACTAAACATGCAACTTTTGACTAAAGTTATTAGATTTCAAATTCGATATATTTTAAACAACACAAATAGAGTAGGAACACAAGCAATGGAGCGACTTGCAGTTCTAGAGTTAATACGTCACCTAGCGGTGATTTAAGAAACTAACCAAACAGAGAAAACATTTGCATTTTTCGCTACAATGCATATGTCTCATTGAACATGTCATGTCCTATGAAAGGGGGCATTCTCGGTTTTACCTCTTTCAGCCGTCATTACCCAAAAACAGCAGCCCCTGTAGTGAAACTGTGAATCAGTACACACCAATAGGAATATACGTGCTCATTATTGATAGGATTATGTCAAAGCTATGCAACCTATGACGTTATTGCTTCCAAGAAGTTCCGATTTTTTTCTGATATTTGAAGTGCAATAACATACTTATCCATTTGTGCAAGAAAAACTTTCACCTTCAGGTTAAGTTATGAAGAAGTTATGCAATCATATTTTGTTGTTTTTCATTTCCACAGGAGCAAATCGATATTTATATTTCAGATAAAAACAATAATAAGGTTTTAGAAATAGTGTAGTTAAACACCGATGTAGTTTGACAATGCGACTTATCCTACCACAATCCATGAAGCTTTATTTAAATTTAAGGGATAAATATTTTCCCCAAGTAAAAATATTTAACAGTTATTTCAAGCCCATTTTGTTAGACATTTTTAGTCAATGAGGAATCCCCCCCCCCCATTAAAAAAATAATAATAGAAAAAAAATCAGATTTTGCATTTAACAACGAAGCATATTTTAAAACAGCTTTAAATTTAACTAAATAATTTCCAAAACATCTAAAATATAAAACACCTCTTCTCAATCAATTATGTTCATACATTTTGTCAACTTAAAAAAAAGAGTATTTAAAACATTAATAGCCATATGGCATTGAGCGATTGTAAAATTATTTTTCTTAGACGAAAACTCAAAGGTCAGGAATCTATATCGCGTTGGATCGAAAAAGATTTATTGCTGTTCCATGATTTATGATTCTTCTATTTTAAATATTTCCCTGGTTCAGGAGAACAAAATATTTTTCCCTAAAGTTGGGGGAAGTTATGCAAGCTTTTGTTTACTATTTTATTCTAATAAAATTTGTAAGATGATTTATTTTTATTACCGAGCTAAGATTTAAAAATTCCCAGTAATACGCATCATTAAACATAAGTGAGACAAATTTTTCCTCAAGTACATAGACTTGATACCTTTAGCAAAATTTAGCAAATGCGTTTAGAGCAAATAAAGATCTATTATCTTAAAGTTAAATATATTATTAGATACTCTTGATTAAAATTAATTAAAGAATATATTATTATTTTTGCGAAGTTATGACATAATGAAGCAAATGATTTTCATAATAGAAAGTATTTGGAATTTACTTTTTTTTTAATGTAAACATGTTCTCTTTTGATGAAAATTCGATAGTTTATCCATAGAAATTGGTCGCCCTGAATAGACGACATGATTTATACTATATTCAGTTTGAGTTTTCTGCCTTTAATGATTTTATTTAGCCAAAAATTGAATGTTATTATTCAAAGAGAAATATACTGAGCTATATTTCCTATAAACAATGTTACATTTTAGTTCGAAATAGTTTCTAAAAAAACTGAAAATTGTTATGTGGTCTGCGGATGACAAGATTCCCATAATATTTTAGTGTTATTACCTGATTGAATAAGCTTCTTCCATAAGATACTAGGTGATGGAAATCCCACTGATGCGCAATCCAGCCACACCCGTTGTCCTAATACCACAGAAGTATTTTTGGGCTCAACCGTCCATTGCGGAGGAACTAAAACAAAGCAAAAAAAAAAAAGAAAGCAATAATTGCACTGGTAGAAATATATTTTTTAAACATTTAGCACATTGGTAATGATGTTTTTATCTCACATATGCTTCAAAACATCTTCTTAATATTAAACGTACATTAAAAACACACTCATCTAGAACAGTGTGTCTTAATTTTTTTCATAATTGGTAGGGATGTAGGGATGCACCGATAAGCAAATTGGTCGATTACCGGTTCTACCGATTCATGATCAAGATAATTATTTTTAATACTACCAAGTTCTCTATCGCTATTTTTCTTTCACAATTTCTATTTTAGAAAGAGTATTTCTGAAAGGCGCTTTTTTTCCATTTTCTGAACGTTTTTTCAATATAATTTTAAAATTTAATCAACTTTCTTTGAGCCGATTTTCATATAAATAAAATTACATTGTGTTAATCAGACGTGAACATTTTTAAAAATAGGGAAGACGCTGAGGTGAATATAGGCTAGTTTATTGCACTTTTAACGGAAATTTATTTTATACTTATTTGTAGCAATTTAATATAAGACTTTTGTTCTTTAAGACTATTATAAGGTTATCTAAAAGCACTATGCTGAAGAAAAAAAGTACCAACACACGAAAAATGTTGCAATTTCGTATGTAAGTGTCTATAAGTTCTGATAGAAAGTTAAATGAAAAAAAAAAGACATCCAATATCAGTTGTAATTTCATATTAACAATTTTTTTCTTTTTATTTCTTGTTAAAGGTATGCTTAAAAATAATTAGTTAAAACATTTCTTCCGAATTTTATTTTGGTCAATTAATTGACCTTATAAACTGCCGATTAATATCCATGGAACCCTGGGGTTTCACGGACACCATTTAATTAAAGCAGAAGCAATGCTGATATTAAAATGTACGCATGAATAGATTCATCTAACTCCCAGTTTACGCTATTAAGCATGGAGGCAAAATTTAGGCTACGTAGCACTTAAAGTATAGTATTTAATCGTCGAACTTTATTGCGTTAAATGAGTGCTATATAGCTACTTAACTGATTTCAAGACGCAAGTCACAAATTTATTGCTAGGATTTATTGCATATAGGTCAAGGTTTTGGTATTTCTTGCAGTGACGAAAGTTTTATTCCTTTACATTATTATAATTCAAGAATCTTTGCAGTAAGTTTCAGCACGTATCTTCATATTTTTGGGTTCAAAATTGAGCTTTTTTTAATCTATTATTTTCTAAAAGCAATATTGAAATCTTGCGATATTTTTTGAAATACAGCGGAAAACTTTGAAGAATAATATAAAAATGTCGCCCATAAGAAGTTGTCTTACGTTTCTTATGCACACATTTATTCAGATCGTACATAAATTTTGAGCTTTACTTGAAATAAAAGAATAAAAGCCGTATATATTTTTACCTCTGAAGATGTTATTGCTTAATAGACAGAGGACAGTATAAAAATGCTTTAAGTAACAAGAAATCTAAGTTGCTTCTTTTAGATAGCCGGTTTAAAAAATACTGTTCTTCCTGGATAGTAAAGAGGGAATTTTAACTTGCAGAAACAAGTCACTTTCTAAAACAAAAATCATTTTTTCTACTTTCGTGTTGGTTTCCTCTTCTTGTTCCATGGCTTTCATGCCATTTGCTAAACCAAATATGCTACCATTTTATCACTCGTAATTTTACATGATTTATATTGCCTATTTGAATGTATTGCGATTGAAATGTTACTTTCTGGATTTATAAAAGTAACATTGGTTTTTTGTTTTATTATCATCAAGTGATTTTAGTGTTCAATGACACGGATACACTTCCATTTGAAGCATAATACAAGAGTTAATATTTATTTCTGGTACATATATTTTTTATCGAAGATGTTTAAAATACCACAAAATGTTTCAAAATATTATTCGACGTCACGACTTAGTAGTTAATTGCTTAAGAAAAGATTAGTTTGATATAGAAATATCAATAAGCTAGTAAAATTTAACAAATTATCGTTCCTAAATGTGTAACACTTCTTGATTTATTATGAATAAATCATAATAAAGTTGTCTCAAACAAACCTAGATTCCATGAAAGGGTATGCCCAAATAATTATGACTCCAGCATTAAACAAACACAACAAAATTTTCCATAAATAATATACTTAAAAAAAGGTACACAGATTAGTTAAATGAACCATGTAGTGACATAACTTACCATTCACGATTAATTGCATTGTCCTATTAGTAGAGGATGCGACGTTTGCAACTATGCAAGAGTACTGTCCCCTATCACTGGATACCACTTTCTTGAAAGTAACAATGGAGGTGTCTTCAAAAGTCTGAACTGTGGTGTCCCCGTGAGCAAGAAACGTGTGGCCATTTTTCAACCAACTGAATCTCATTGGCGGATCTCCTTCTACCACCACACACATCAATTTCGTACGAGCTTCTTCATTGACTGTAATGCTTTCGCGAAAGTAGTGTGGGTCTATCACTGGCGGTACTGAAATACCACAAAATATAACATCACTAACACCTATATTGTATTTCTACTAATTAAATCCTTGTGAATCATCTAAAAGAATATGTCATAATTTGAGAGCATAATGACGTAAATTTTACATGAAATGAGTGCTAATTTTATATGTAAGAATTAATTTGTAACTAGAATATGGAGATGGGGAACATTTTTTTTTCTAATGTGTCAAAATTAAAAGTGACAAATTATGTTGGGGTGACCAAGCAGTTCATGAATACCTGAGCGATTTTTTTAATTTGAAAAGTTCATAGCGTCGTTAAAAATTGTAACATTTGCCACATGGCAGCAAAAATTCTTCAGATGATATAGCTCAGTGGTTCTCAACCTTTTAACGGCTAACGCCCCCTTTAGGAGTAAAAATTTTTCCAACGCCCCCCTTTATGTTAAAAGTGAGGGGCCTGTAAAAAGAGATAAAAGGCTTAAAATAATTTCCTTCCAAAATTTTACAAAACAGTTAAACAACTTGTATTTTCCCTCGGTAGACATTATTATATATAGAACTAAAATGACGAATTTTTGAAATTAAAAAAAAAATCTAGGCTTAAAATATATTCTACTTTTAAATTTTAATATGAAGGAAGCAACCTGATGAAATAAAAATAAATACACAAAACATTTTTTTTTTATCATTCAAAATATGACAAGAACATTTAGAAATATATGTTAGTGAGATGTTTGTGCTTGGTGGTTCAAAGCCAGTTTCCTCAGTCGGCTTAATATTTTTTGTAAGGTGAAGTCGCAAGTCACCTATTGGGACGATTTGGAGTAGATTTCTCTTTTTTGTAACTGGGTCGGTGACAACACTGAATCCTCGTTCGACGAGGTAGGAAGAGAGGAAGGTAATTAAAAAAATTTTGACGATAGCCCACAGTACAGGATAAAGGTTACTAATGTTTCCTTGCAGCCAAAATCCTGCAACTTTGTTAACATTCTGGAAACCAGCTTTCAAGTTCTCATTGGTTGAAAGTAAGTTCAAACAATTCTTCCTGATACTGAACAGCTGTTGTCTCAATGTTTTCAAAAGCGCTGATGACCCATTGAGGAATGTTCAGAAAAAAAATATCCTCAAAGCGTTTAGAGAAGTCTTTGTGCAAAGACTGAAGATGTCGGCAATAAACGTGAGCATCATCAAAGGAGATTTCACTAAAAATAAACCATGAAAGTAAATGAATGAAATGAGCAAAAGCCAGAGTAAAAATACTGAGGTCAAACCAAACAGTCAAACTGGGCGGACACTTTAAGCATTGTAATGCGGTTGCCGGGTAAAAATTTAGGAAAATAACCAAACCAAGGAAAATAACCAACTTGCACGAATACCCGCACCCATCGAAATATTTTGAATATCTTTGGGGGAGACATACTTTCCCACTGGTACTAAAATAACTTAAGAGAGCATGGGGAAAGAAAATAACAAAAGAAAAAAAAAACACCATCGATGAAGTCGAATGTTCTACCCAAAACGCTACTTGTTGGAAACACTCCAATGCAATTGTGAATTTTTTCGCAGTATTTTGAATCTCTCATTAAATTTTAGCAATAAACATTAAAATGTGGTATTCTAATCTAGGAATTGTTCAGTCTGAAAACCAGTTTCGTTTAGCAACAATCAAAGTAGGCGACTGAAATTTGTGAGAACTTAATGGGATCATTTTCACCTGCAGATGAAGGACAGTGTTTTTACATGCGTGATAACTACTACGCAAAATATAAATGCATTACTAAAAAATTATATAAAGCTATTCGAAATAACATTGTAATGGTAGAAAGAATCAATCAACAATTCGGCTAAAAAATAACCAAACGATGGTGTGGCTAATGCTTTTGAATTTCATCTAGCTATGTGTGATCGAAATTAGCCAAATTGGCTAATAATAGCCTAAATGTGCGGCTCTGATTGCATCTGCGATTAATTGAAGCATTTCTTCATTAGGTAACTATCTCTCTCAAGGTTGTTGGATGCAAAAGATCACTAAAAAGCCAAATCTCTTTTAAAGAGAGAAAAAAAAGGAAAAAAAAAAAAGATAAGCAAAAAAGCTAAACTATTTTAAAAGAAAAACAGGCACCTAAGAAAAACGTGAAGAAATAAGTTTAGAGATTCCAGAGCGCATAAGTTGATTTATGGATAGCTTGAATATATTCAAGTTGTATTCGTGATTTAATACAACATTTAATTTTGATTTTTAAAATAAAAATTAAATTCTAATACATTTATCGTCCTCTGATCCCAAATTTTCCCACCGCCCCCCTATAGCCCAAACTATAGCCACCGCCCCCCTACTGCCCAAAACATGCTCACCGCCCCTCAGCATCTTCCCACCGCCCACAGGGGGGCGGTATCGCCCCCGTTGAGAACCACTAATATAGCTAACAGTTTTAAAAAATGTTAGAGCTTTTATGGTTCTGCATCAGATTTAATGGCGTCTTAAAACAAAAAATATGTGCCCAAACACTGTGAATTAATACCCCTACAAGTAAAGTACAACATTTTCTAGTTATTTCTTTCTGTAAATGTGCAGAAGGAAGTTACTTCGGATAATTCACCTAACGAAAAAAAATATAATCTTATTTTTCAAAAACAAAAAAAGTGGCCTTCATACACTGGCAGTTTTTATTCATTGATCGGTCTGCTCTATGTATTGAGAAGTAGATATACCTCAATAAGACTCATGCTGCTTCATGTACTTGAAGAATTAGACATAAGTACTCACATTTTATTTAAGCATATAAATGAAGGGCCAGGGGGAAAAAAGATGAAAGTCACTTTTTCGTCAATTTTGAGATATTAGCGCTATCTAGGGGCTATGAAGGACTAGTATCATCTGGTAGAACAACAAGGGGAAACAAGATGAGAAGCGACCGAAATGTGCATGAAAACTCGAAAAACTACATAAGGAGCTACGAGAAATCAAACTTTATTCTTCGTTTTTCTCGAAATTGCTTTTTGGTCACTTTCATATTTTTCCCCCTGGCCCGTCAAATGTTATTGTCTTATTCCACCTGGTTTTACTCTATTCATGCGATCTACCTTTAAATAATGCATATAAAACAAACGGGATCAGACTTCATATTTAGGCCTTTTAAACATTGTCCGTTGCAACATTTAAGAGAACTTTTTTGCGTTACAAAAATAACACACATATACATAAGTACTCTTAAAACATGTATAGCATCACTATATGAATGTGTTGATTTCAAATATTTGACATTTTCGTCGCATCTTTTTTGCGCAGTAGTTTTTTAACTGCTACGTTTTGATACTGTCACGAAAAAACAAAACACTCAAATTTCCATTTAAAATTTGTATCTCAAACGTAAACGCACGTTTGTCTTTGATAGATGATTGTTGCCAAAACTTTGACAGCGAGATAAAAGTGAAAAATCATTTTAGACGCGTCGGAGAACAAAAAGATTCATGAATCGAAATATTCCCAGGTTTTATTTATTTGCTTTATTTTTCTTTCTTATACTTAACACTTCCACAGCTCGTCATCAAAGCCTTCCCTAAGCTTTATTATTTTTCTGCCTCCAAGTAAATTTGTTGTCTTCAGCATTTTCCAGTTGTTGTTTGCGGAAAAATACTTGATGCAAAGAATGCGCAATGATGCAATCAAAAACATCTGAAATGGTTATGCACATATTTAATCCACATTTCTGAGTCACAGCATTTATCGTTACATTTCTATGCAAGTTTAAAATATCTCTCCACTTTCATATAGCTGAAAGAATTTTTACCTTTGTGTTTAGATTTTCACATATGTATATCGCATGATTTATCAACAAATATTCCTTTAAAAATCTTTCCAAATGCTTTTCAAAATGTATAAACCGAATGCATTGTGTTTTTGAGGGATGCACCACTTACAATTATTTGAAATGTGCAACGAATTTCAGATGAAATTTATGCATTTAACCTGCATACATACACATGCTTATAAATACATGATCGCTTACAAAGTATATAGGCAAGCTATTACTCTTTGCATATAACCCATGGAGAAACTACTAAGTACTCAATCTCACCCCTTCTAATACAGGAAAAAGAAATGATGGTATTTTTTAAAAGTTACTTATTTCTGTTTCGTACTAATATCTACTGCTATTTTTCCACACACCTATACTGTAACAAAAAAAAAAGAGTTGACTCTTACTTTTTGTCATATATAAGACCACATAGACCCAGGTAAAATATAAGACCATAAGTTAAAATCAGATGAATAAATCTCCGGTTTATAAGAGAGCAAAACGCCGTATGGCAGTGATATATGCCTCACAAAAGCGAAACAACCTTATAATATCACGGAGCATAACCGACTTACTCCACCCACATCATCTTGTGTTTAGAACAGAAAACATTTTTCATTTCCGTCAGTTCTTAAAATTAAACAGGCATCCTGCCTTAAAAGAGTGTCCTATATAAGATTTTGCTGAAAAGAGTATTGTAGTTATAACACAATTTTTGTAAAAAAGATAGTTTTTGGAGATTTCGTTTTTTTTTTTTTTTTACTTTTTCGTTAATACGATTATTAATTTGCAAAAAATAGCCTATTCATATCAAACTAACGGTTTTCAAATTATACAATAAAAATGTGAAAAAACAGGACATTTTAATCACACGTTTCAGAATTAACCATTAAATAGAGATTATGAAATGCAGCATCTTTATTTGTATGTGAAATAAACTTACCAACAACAGATACAAAGGTCTTCCCAGTTGCTGTCAGGCCTTCGGTGCTTTTCACCGTACAACTGTATTCTCCTCTATCTGATATCCTCTGTACTTCTTGAACTGTCATTGTTCCACCATGATTTATTTTCTGTCTGTGATTTAGCGGCAGAAGAACACCATCTGCAAAACACAAAGCATAGCATTGCGGAAATATCGACAGATACAGTTCAGTGTTTCAAAAAAAAAAAAAAAAAGATTTAAGAATATGGTTTTGTATCTGTCGGTTTTAGAGATACGTACCAATCGAAAACTTCTGTGTTTTTTCCTGAAAAGTTTTTTTTTTAAACTAAACGTACTATGCATTTAAAAACGTATTAATATTTGAAATAAAACAGTAAATAAGTTACACAAACGAAATAAGATTAATAACACAGTGCATATTTTTGTTAAATAATTAAGTACATTACGAGAGATAAAGGCTCTTGCGATATAATAGCAAAATTAAATTTAAGTGAAAAAGGTAAGTGCACCATTTGAGAGCCGCTCTATATAATTCACTTCGTTGTCATAACAACTTTGACGAATTATTTATCAATTCTACTGTCTTAAAAAAAATAATAATGAATAAAATAATAAAAATAATAAAAAATAAAATGTAACGAATTTTTTGCAGCGATAACGTAATGCAAACTTTCAAAAAATCGCATTACGTTATCGCTGCTTAACTTAAATTTGAAAAAGAAAAGAAAAAAAGCGCGTAAAAATGTTTCTTTTAAAATGTATTTTTATTTTTCAGTCATTTTGACGAAAGTCTACTCTGTTAAAAAATCATTAAGCTCTTATGTTAACTGCTTTTGTAAATTGTAGCGTTTACAGTACAGAAAATTTTTGCAGTAAATTGTACTGATAAAAAAATTGCGATTGCAACACCAATTGTTATAAACGTGACTTATTATGCGATGCAGATGACACAGTATGTCCGCTCTCCTGATGTATCTCATCTGGTACCGTAGACAGTAAAGCAAATTGGGTAAAACTTGGGTTCCGGAGTCGATCCTTGTCGTTCGTATCTCGAGCTTTTGAATTCTCGTTTTCTCTTCCGCAAAATTTTACAGTAAAAATTATTTTAGTTAGTTAAAAATTATTTCAGTTAGTTAAAAATTATTTTAGTTTAGTTAATTATATTAGTAAAACTTACCGGCAACATGGATGCTAGTAACTTTTACCGTAAAATTTCAGGAACATTTTTAACAGTGCATGCGCTTTTAAACTTTCATTTGCACATTTGGTAGAGGAATAACTGCATCTGGTGAGTAAAATTAGAGAAGCAATCACTAAAAGGGAGTTGCACTTAAAAAAAAAAAAAAAAAAACTATAGTGACCTTAGACTGTTTTCTGTACCTATTTAAAAGTATCACATTTATATTGAAACAAATACAAAATGAAGAATTTTCCTTTCTACAGGCCAAATATAACAATTATGTAAACCCTCCAACTAACTACGTTAGTAATAATGAACCAGAAGTTTTTAAGATATAAAGAAAAAAAAAAAGAAAAATAAGAACACTCATCTTTTCAATTACAAAAAATATCTGAATACTGAAATATTTCTTTCGTCAGGTAAGATGAAAATTTAAACTGTTCAAATGACCCCCTCTTAACCCCTGAATGTAAAAATTCTTAGTTAAAAAAATGGGTGTCAAAAATTGGGCTACGTTACTGGCACTCATACTGTAAATGAAAATATGTAATGAAAAAACGAACACTTTATAGATAAATGCATTATTAAACTACTAAAGTAAAGCTATAGCAAATTCGAAACTTTAAATAAACTGCTAAAATTACTGCTGCTATTTTTCAAAAGTATTTCTTATTGAAGAGCTTTGCCCCAATTGAATTAGCATAAATCTTGAATTTGGTGAATAAAAAAATACAATTTAATGAAAAGTGCTTAAAATATTAAATAATATTTATTTATTCTCAATTAAAGAAATAAAACAAACATTTTATTTTAAATTTTCGAGTGTACGACAAAAAAGTAAATGAGGGAAACAATTGTTTTCTTTATCGAACATTTTTTTTCTTCTGTTCTAGTCGTTGCATTTTTTTCCCTTGTAGGATAAAATCTCTTGTCTGACATCACACACATTTTTCCCCCGTCTCTTTTTAATGTCGGTATTTCTTCTGATTACTATTTAATCGTATGAATACCAAAAAGAAACAAACACTTTTTTTGTGTATCAAAAACTGTAATGTGCATTTTGGAACAGAAATTTGTGACCCAACTTCAATATAAAATCCTTCAGTAGAGTAGTTTTTCAGTTCACCATTACGTTAAGCCAAATACACTCCGGAAGCATTTATTTTATCATTTTGGTTATCAAGTTTGATGCTTTCTTTGCAATTGCAGAGGATGCATTTCATTGCTGCTTAGTGAATTTTTCCTTTGTTTTGAATGAATAAGGTTGGAACTTTTCAAATAAAATTTAATATGGTAAATAATGTAAAGTTATCAACGGCTTTCTTTTCAGAAAGAAGATTTTAATTTTATACGTCATCTACCACTTCCTTGTGACATTGTTTATTTTGTCACTAAATGTGTTCATTAAAGATGAAATTAAATACACACGCACACACGCACACAGACAGACATACAGCAGACATTTTTCGTAATTTATATGTTAAAAAAATAAAATTTTTGATAATGTTTTGCTTTAGTTGTATATTTCAATAGAAAACTAATTTAAAAGCTTCCTTAGTTTGATAGACTTAGTTCAATACTTTAATTTTTAACTCTTACTTTTATTCCATCGAATCCCTTTGAAAGGATATCCACCATCCAGATATCGGAGTGATGTTCACAATCTCACGAACTAAGGCGGGCCCATAGATGTTAAGCCGGGTTTCGTGGAACGCAATCCTAAAATTTTTGTCTGTCTGGCTCCTGTATTCTAACTCCGCCTTCGACCCTGGCCTCGCTGATGTCCAGTATGGTTGTCACGTGACCGAGGTCCCCGACCCGATCCACCGTAGCCACTTTTACTTAGTTACTTTTCCTTTGTTTCGCTTGAAATAAGTTGGAATTCATGATATAAAAAGTACAAAGGAAAATTTCTAACGTTTTAAACGGCTCTCTCTTTGGAACGAAATTGTTGATTTACACGTCGTCTATAACTTCACTTGTGCCAGTTTTTACTTTGTCACTAAATAGGTTCATTGAAAACTATAAAAAAATAAATAAATAAATAAATAAAATGAAATAAATAAGCGAATTAAAAAAAAGAAAACGCAGGCCTACAACAGATATTTTTTGTAATGTATATGCGAAAAATAAATAAAAAAAATAAAATAAATAGATATTTTTTATAATGCGTTTGTTTCAGTTGTGTATTTTTTATAGCAAACCATGTAATTTAGGGGAAGACCGCCTATATTGGACCCCCTAAGAACAGGAGGCCTGTGTCGCTCAATGTAAAGCAAAACAGAAATGCTAAATAGGGCATCGTGTGCTCAATTTAATCAGGAACCGCCCTAGCAGCTTATATTTTCTGAAAATATGAAAATTATTTTTTAAAAAATTATCTTACAAAAAGTTGCAAAAGTTCAATTTAGGAATATATGCGCCTAAATTGAACCATGCGCTTCCTAAATTGGACCGTACCAGGAAATCATAGAATAATTTATATTTGAACTATACAGCTTTTTTTCCAGAATTTGCAATAGAATTTCTTTTGCTTCGGCCTCACGCAGAGTTGATAAACTCGCCGATGGCATTTCATACACTTAATCATGTTTTGCACTTCATCTCTATGACAAATATTGCAATAACAATCGTTTTGTGTAGTTTCTTACTTCTTCTCGTGTGACTTTTTCTGATCTATGCCTCTTTTATACATCGTTAGAATAATTGCTGAGACAGCCTACCTTTTCTTTCCTTCTACTTTTTTTAGGCAAAGGTGATATGTGACTTTACAAAATCATAGTTAGAGTTCACAATCATGTTTTGATGTAAAATATGCGCCGATTCTGCAGAATTTGTACTAATTTAAATCGTAGCTAGTTCTTGTACATGGTGTACAACTTACACCTAATATGTAACCTGCTCACTTTGAGTAGTTTTATCTGAACTACTTGCCTCTAATTCTATTGCAGCCAAATCAAAATCATTAAACACATGTAAATTAACGGGCCAAACTCATGTTCTTTGAAATCAACTCACAGCATTTGCCATGGCCTTCATTGCAGTTTGCCCATAAGAGGTACCAAACAGTTCTCCTATGCGATATTAGATAATGGATCTCATTGGATGTTTTCGCATACATGTATCACATGCTTGATTACAAATATATAGACAGAAACGGAATAAAGACCACATCTACGTGCATGATGTGCTTAACGAGAAAGCATTATTATATCGTTCTCGTTAGCCAAGTTTATTGTATCAATGTTATTTATGTAAGTGATGTGCCTATCCATTAATAGAAGGACATTCTTTTTACATTGCTTGGCTTAACATATTTGATGAAATGTTGCATCCATTGTGTGAATTATCGTTTGTGATCCAACCTTTTTTTTTTTTGAACAAGCATATTGCTCACCAGGGAAAGCTTTTGCGATAAGTTCATACATGGAACGTAATCTTTTGAAAATAAGCATGGAGAGCTTGCAATTCTGTTGCTCCCATGTAGGAAATGACTAGTGTGTTTCTACCACGTTCACCACTCAATATTGCTCCAACCTGGTGTTTACCTCTATACATCAATATACTTTGGGCTTTTGAACAGTGAAAAGACCTGCTTCATCTACATTGAACATTTTAGTAGCATATAAATTGTTTCTTTTTAAAGTGTTATCGAAAATATCGAGAATTTCATATTTTTCTCTCTGTAAACCAGCACAAATTTTATTTACGTTAATATGTTTAACAACCTGAAACTGCGGCTTAATGGATGAAGAGGGAAAAAAACATACATTTTTAGAAGTTGTAGCTTCTGCTTGATAAAAATGTGCTTGATAAAAAAAGTTTAAATGAATATCGTGAATAGGTGTTAAAGTATGCTTAAAATAATTTTAACTACGCTATTAAATAAGACGAGTCACTTATTTTATGTTACGATTAATAAAAAGACTTGTGTAAAATCATATTCTTAAATTGGACCACCGGTCCAATATAGGAAAATTTTTTTGGTCCAATAAAGGAAAACATGCCATTTTTTACTCTTCAGCTCATTTCTGTGTCAAAAATTATCACAATCGCGCATGTAAATACATAGATGTAATCCTCATTAAACACAGATCATCATGCTATAGCAGCAGTTGACCTCAGCTTACAAGTTTTAGTTGTATCTTACTAGGTACAAGTCCGCAAAATAAGATTTTACACGTTTTCAACATAAATCGTGCCGTAAATCACGCTACGCAGTTCGAAGACTGGTGAAACTTCATACACAATGATTTTATTCCTAAAACTTTATATTTCTACCGTTAAAGCGTAGCATAGATCTCTGTACTAGATTTTAAGCCCGAGGTCCAATTTAAGCAGTGGTCCAATATAGGCGGTCTTCCCCTAAATGCTTCCTTATTTTGATAAGTTTATCTCAATAAATTAATTATCAGCTCTTACTTTTATACCAACGAATTCCTTTGATAGGATATCCTCCATACGGACACCGTATCACAAGATCCTCTCCAGATATCGCAGTGATGTTCACCATCTCACGGACAAAGGCCGGCCCATAGATGTTAAGCCGAGCTTCGTGGAACGTGCTCCCAACATCATTGTCTGCCTGACACCTGTATTCCCCTCCGTCCTCGACCCTCGCCTCGCTGATGTTGAGGATGCCTGTCACGTGACCGAGGTCCCCGATCCGGTCCACCGCAGCCACTCGAGGGCCCTGCTGGAGTGGGATGTCGTCCAGGAACCAAGTGATGCGGGGGAGCGGATTCCCGGTCGTAACGCACTTCAAAGAGATCATATCGCCTTGATGTGCTGTGTGTTCTGGGAATGCTGATATCAGTGTGGGTGCAACATCTGTGGGGGCACAAATTTGATGGTGTTGAGAAGCCGTGTACATTAAAGTAAGACAAGTATTATCATGCACATACCGAAATGAATTAAAAATGCTTTTGATAAATATTATAAGTTAAACATGTGAGCAAAAAACATGCAATATACACTGAAGTGACAAAAGTCATGGGATACCTCTTAATATCGTGTCGGCCCTCCTTTTGCCCGGCGAAGTGCAACAACTCGACGTGGCATGGACTCAACAAGTCGTTGGAAGTCTTCTGCAGGAATATTGAGCCATGCTGTCTCGATAGACGTCCATAATTGTGAAAGCGTTGATGGGGCAGGATTTTGGGCACGAACAGACCTCTCGATGGTGTCCCATAAATGCTCAATGGGATTCATGTCGGGCGATCTAGGTGGCCAAATCATTCGCTGGAATTGTCCAGAATTTTCTTCAAACCAATTGCGAACAGTTGTGGCCCGGTGACATGGCGCATTGTCATCCATAAAAATCCCATCGTTGTTTGGGTACATGAAGTCCATGAATGGCTGCAAGTGATCTCCAAGTAGCTGCACATAAGCATTTCCAGTCAATGTTCGGTCCAGTCGCACTAGAGGACCAAGTCCATGCCATGAAAAAACAGCCCACACCATTACGGAGCCACCACCAGCTTGAACAGTGCCTTGCTGACAGTTTGGGTCCATGGCTTCGTGGGGTCTGCGCCACACTCGAACCCTACCATCGGCTCTTACCAGCTGAAATCGTGACTCATCGGACCAGGCCACGGTTTTCCATTCATCTAGGGACCAACCGATATGCTCACGTGCCCACGAGAGTCGCTGCAAGCGATGTCGTTCTGTCAGTAAAGGCACTCGAGTCGGTCTTCTGCTGGAATAGCCCAAGAAATCCAAATTTCTCCGCACAGTTCTAGCAGACACGTCCATTGTACGTCCCACATTGATTTCTACGGTGATTTGACGCAGTGTTGCTTGTCTGTTAGAATTTACGACTCTTTGCAGACGTCGCCGGTCTCGATCTTTAAGTGCAGGCGGTCGACCACTGCGCTGTCCATGGTGGGATGTTATGCCTGAAATTTCATACTCTCGGCACACTCTTGACACAGTGGATCTGGGAATGTTGAATTCTCTAACGATTTCCGAAATGGCATGACCCATGCGTCTAGCTCCAACTAACATTCCGCGTTCAAAGTCTGTTAATTCACGTCGTGCGGTCATCATCACGTTAAAACCTCTTCACATGAATAACTTGAACAGAAATGAAAGCTCTGTAAAAGCACTGCGCATTTATACCTGTTCTATGCGATGCTACTGCCATCTGAAAATTTGCATATTGCTATCCCATGACTTTTGTCACTTCAGTGTATATTTTGTGTAATTATGCGTTCCCTCTCATACTTTCTTAGCCTTTAAAAACGTGATATTTTCCTCCTATACTGTAAATTTTCGGAAACCTACTCTTGTTGTGACTTTTTTTATAATCATTACAATTGATTAGCTGTTGCACAACTTCGAAAAACCCAACTAATGCTTTTTTAGCATTAAAATACTATAAACGTTTAAATCTTTAACGATATTCAACTAGTCTTAGAAGAAGTTTACCTTAAAAGAAAAATTTAAACAATGATACTAATCAAAGCAAATAAAAAAAAAGAAGGAAGAAAGAAACTAGTTTGAAATTTCAAAAGGAGACTTTACGATGGTTTCTTGCCGGAAGGAATGAATAAAAAACAATTTTTTTATTTTGCAAACTTTTCAACTGATGAATTTGCATCGTGCTCGAACAAAAACAAATGCCCTCAAAAAATGTTCTATTCATTGTAAAATGTTCATTTGAGTTATGCAACATTATTTTCTGCCGCCTTATATAGTACTCTTTTTTTTTTTCATTTCATGGAACTTCAGTGACAAAAATAGTTTTGTGCAGTTGGATTGATATAATATTAAAAATAAGACAAATAAAATAGTTCGTTTTGTTTTTAAAATCAAGTGGAAAGAATATCGTTTTTTAAACGTATGCCGCTCTTTGCTTCACAAATTAAAAAAGAAGGAAAAAAAACATGTCGTTGGATATCTGGCATTATTATATAAGCAAACCTCGGTTATGAAACTTAATTTTTAATACTATTTATTTATTTATTTTTTTAAGTTCTTGAAAACGCTAATTATTTGCATGTTTATTAAGGTCCCTATGTGGGTAATTTATGACTTCTGTATTTTCATATACTATTATTCAATATACGTTTAAAACAATGCACTATCAAGTCTCATGAATTTTGTATTTTTTAAAAATATTTTTAAAATGTACTTAGTGAAGATTACGCACATGCAAGATATTTTAAACTCAAAACATTTGTTGTATTAATAGGTTGAGGTGTTCTGCTACTTATGAATTATATCTTACTAACTCCGAAAAACTGATACGCAAAAAAGTCAAATCTTCACTTTTTTTTCAACTGCACAAATGTTTTTGCGAATTAGTTACCTGATATTTTCAATTCTGCAGTTCCTTGCGCTCCATCAAAGTCATTGTAAACGAAGCACTGGTATGTTCCTCTATCGTCTCTGCGAACAGATGTTATGTGCAAGACATCTCTCGATAGAAGTCTGACTCGGCTAGAAGATGATATTGGTCGTTGGTCCTTCTTCCATGTGATGGTATGAACTGGATACCCGGTCACATTGCAGTTAAATGTTGCTTCTTGGCCTATGTTGAGAACTTGACGGGCGGGTCTCATAGTGACACTTAGTGAAGCTGTAATTAAATGTAAATTGTACACATGAAAAATAACAATAACTGAACCTTTTTAGAAAAATTCAAATCAAATGTTTTTTTTTTTGAAAAAAGCAATGTGTTATGCAAAAAAAAAAAAAAAAAAGCTATATTTGTTTACAGTCAGTAGGCAAGCAAATATAATGACTCAATATATTTCGCACTGTTTTCTGTAGATTGACATTCAGAGTACAGTAGTGACAAACATTATAAGCCAAATATAAAAAGCACATACTTTTTGTTCATTGTAATTATCAAATGACGATTGTGCTTACAGAATTCAAGTACACTATAGTTATTAAAAAAAAAAAAAACACTATTTTTGGAGTAGAATAGGTTGCAGTACACAAGAAGAAATAGAAAGGGCGTGTAACATCTGGGTGCGGCAAAGTTATGCACCGCATTAAGAGAAGGGTTTCGAGCAAATATAAAATATCGGATTGACATGCTTTTAAGATGTGGGCAAAAATGCATTTAGCTTCTTCTCAAAAACATAAAATTTAAACTCCGAAAGACCAGAATGTTTCGTAATTCCCCTGCAAAGAAAGGTAGACCATTCGAACGAAATGTCCTCCAAAACGAAATGCCTCCAAAACGAGGTTACACATTCACGATTTTTCTAAAAGAATATTATTTTCCGATTTAGGAATTTACCACCATCAACATTTTGAAGCAAAATGTAAAACAGTAATTTTCCAAAAATGGAAAAACATACATGTTTCATGCTTACAATGAATAGAATTTTTAATGCAAAAGAATTTTTTCTATGGTAAGATTTAAGTTTATCCATTTAAAGCCTTCTTTAAGATGTTTATCTATCAGACCAGAATATTATTTGATCTCTCGGAATTTTTTTGAAACTATTTTTTGCAGCATGAGTATGGTACTTTTTCGCATCCAGCTGTGTTGGCTCATTTAACTTTATATTTCTGCTCCAAGGTACAATTAATTCAGGGACGTGATTTCGAAATTTTTTAGGGGGGGGGGGGCAAAAGGTACATACACAATATAAAATTCACCAAAATGTGGCGAAAACCACGCTCACATATGCCAATACATTGATTTCCCTAAGTCATGTGGGGGGGGGGCAATTGAACCCCCCTGCCCTCCTAAATGACGGGCCTGAATTAATTGTGTTTTTAAAAATAATTTTGTCTATTAGTAATAGTCTAGATTAAATGAGTAAGAGCAAAAGCATTTTAAATGTGCCCTTAGGGGTAATGATAAAACATGAAATTAAAAAAAAAAGGAAAAAAAAAAGGTAAAGTCACTGACCAAAAAAAAAAGTCAGAGAAAAAAAAATATTAATTGAAAAAGGACTTTTGTGCTCCCATGAATTTTCTGAGTAATGAAAACTTTTCTTTCTTTCTTTAAAACATTGATCTGTTTTTGTAAATTTTACCTGTGACAATCAATACACTCTCTATTCTTCTTTCTCCTATGCTGTTTCTTACAATGCACTGGTATTTTCCTCCGTCTCTAAACTGAACTTTCTTTATGTTGAGCGTTCCTTGGTTAATCCAGATTCTTCCATCTTCTTCTATGTGTTGTAATACACCAGAGGTGTCTTTCATCCACCTAAGTTTTGCCATACATGGCAAGAAAAAGGAATACTTATAATAAACATCTTCAAATTTGCATTTGATAAAGCACTGAATCAACTATGCGTAATTTAGTGCTTGTTTTCCCTAGCTGCGCTGTGTTTAGGTAAAAATTTAAGGTAACGAATTTTTATATTCACTTTTAAATTGGTGATATTTTCAAAAAACAATTACATATGTTTAAGCTACTGCATTTCCTTTTAATGTCCGAAGTTTTTATCGGAAAAATAATCGAATGCGCTCTAACTTATTTAGTATTGTAACATCCAAAAAAAAAATCACAGTACGTAATAAATTATGAATATCTTGTTCTTTAATTATAACAACTGCTTATTATTATAATGTAGTGACACATAGATATTAAATGAAAAAAAAAATATTTATCAAAAATTCGATTATACCAATTATATGTTTTAAATATTTTAGCTTAAACCTAAAATAAAAATTAATATTTTTTTACGTAACATTAATTTCTGTTTTTTACATATTAATAATATATTTTCAAAGGCCAAATATATATTATGATAATCATCATATTTTTTGAGTATAGATTACTTTCTGAAAAACTAATTTAGATCATATAACAATGCAAAATTACAGTAATAAATATATACATGCAGGAGAGTTTTAAAACTTGGGCCTACTGGGCCTATAGCCAGGACCTAGGCTCCGTAGAGAGACATGGTTTTGTTCTAGAATCAGCCTCGATAAGAGGGGCACTAACGTCAAGCTCCCTAGAAGATACTCACTGTAGATAAAACCGGTTTCTACCCCAGCGTGACGTCACATCTGGAGAGCCACAATTTCGCACTACGTTGTAACAAACGTTTACGTCTCCCCTCCTAGATTGACTGTCGAGCATTTCTCCCCCGCCCGAAACCGAGGGGAAACGCGTAATAGGTAGAGAGAAGTTCGTTTGTTGCATTCTATTTTCTGCCGGAAGAGCGGGATTTTTGTTTCATTTTAATTGGATAACGGCTTTTAAATAATTTTTTTCTTCTTCGGAAAGGGGGTGGGAATTGTATTTTTGCAGCTGTTAATTTGGTATTTTACTTGACATATTTTTTTTCCTGGAAAAGGGGGGGTAATTTGTTGAAATTAACTATACATTTCATTTTTTTCCCTCGGGAGTGATGGATCTCACTTTTGAATTTAAATGCATATTTATTTTGCGTTTTTAGGGGGGGGGGCGTTTAAATTTGTGTTGTGCACGAAATGAAAGTGTTTTTTTTTTTTTTTTTTTTTCCGGAGAGAGGATTTTCCGTATCGTTTGTATTTACATATGTATTTTGTTTAAATTCTGTTTTCCACTGCGGTGGGGGGTACTTACATTTTTGGATTTATAATGTTCATTTAAAGTATTTCTGTTGGACCCCCCAGGAGAGTTTGAACTTCATTTCAATTGCAGTGCACATTTAGTTAGATGCTTTTTTCTTTGGGAAGGGGGGGGGGGATATTTTTTCCGATTCTATTGGTTAACAATTTATGATTCTGTATTCTTGAGAAGTGAATATTTAAATTTTCCAAATTATAATGCGTATTTAATTTAAAGAGGTTTTTACCGCATTAAGGGAGGGGGGGCAGTCGCTGTATTTTATCTATATTTGTAATACTTATTTTCATTGAACTAATCTTTATGGGGGTGGGAGATACCACGAAATATCTACTTATATTAAAAACTGAGTATCTTTCTTTCTATCTTTCTTTCTAACTATCTATCTATGTCACGCTTCTTTCTCCTGAACGCCAATGAACTGAAAGTCGAACCAGGTACCGATAGATAGGTAATTTTTCAGGCTTCATTAGTTTCAATTTATATAATTATACGATTTTAATTAGCGAAGATATCAATTAATAAGTAGTCAAGTTTAAAGCGATCAAGCCTAATAAATGATTAAACTTCCAAGACATTTATTTCTTACCGTTGCCATTTTGAATTAAAACGTTAATTAAATTATTGAACTATTTAAAATTCCAAGATATTTATTTCTTTCCGTTGCGATTTTAAATTAAAACGTTAATTAAATTGAACTTTTTAAAATGAAACAGTGTTATTTTTTTTCATTGTCATTTCGAATACGTGTTATAACAAAGTTCTAACAATTGTTTTTATTCTAATTATTAATGACATATTTTTTCTCTGGTACCATTTTGAAAATGTGTTTTTAAATAAAATTGCAATTGCTGTTTTTAGAAAGGACTTTTTTTGGCTGCGATCCAAATATTAAAAGAACTTTTTCGTTTAGAATTTTGCAATTAATTTTACAGGAAGAAAGCGGTTTGGAAATAATTGTTTTTGGAAAGGAATTTTATTTGTTATTTAGGGAGAGTGCTATGTATGCGCTACTTGACATCGTCTTTATTTTTGAGGAAGCATGTGCAAATAATTCGATTGATTCTTTGATGCAGGAAAGCTTTTTAGCGAGCCGCTTTAGCGGGGAGTAGTTTATTAAACTTTTTCTTGGTACTTTAAAGGCGAGCCGCCTTGGCGGCGAGCAGTTTATTGAAACTTTCCTCGCTACTGTAAAGGCGAGACGCCTTGACAGCGAGTAAACTGTTTAAACTTTCCTCATTACTTTAAAGGCGAGCCGCCTTGGTAGCGAGTAGTTTTCTCAAACTGCCTTCACTACATTACAGCCCGTGCAACGCCGGGCCACGCAGCTTGTATTATATTAAAATTCTGTTTCTTCTGGGAGAGATAGTCTTTTCATTTTTTGAATAAAACTTGCAAAGCGCTTTTTTTTTCTTTGTGTGTGTTGGGGGGGGGGGGTATATTTTTCTTGTGGTGTTGCGTTCGTTGGTTTCGTTATTTTTTCATCAGAAGAGGAGGTTTTTCTTGTTATTGTAATTAAATGTGTATTTTAACTAAGTTCCAATTTCCTTTTTTTGAAAGGGGGATTTAAAATTATTTTATTGTTTCAATTCACTCAATTTTCTTAACCGTGAACGGGTATTTCAATAAAAATATTTTTCTTCTGGAGAGGCTGGGGACTAATGTTTTTCGAGTTAAAATAAGTCGCATTTAAATTAAATTCCTTTTTTCCGGCTGAGAGGGATTATAATATTGCTTTAATCGTATCATTAAAAAAAAATCCTTTGAGGGAGGGGGATTTTTTTCTAATTGTATTAGGCACTTAATTGTGGATTGATATTGAAGAAAACTTGTGAAAAACCGCTAAGATATTGATGCGCAAGCTACCAAAGCATAAGAAAATGCGTAATGAAAACACGCATTTTCTATAATTAAATCGGCTCTAATATTGCCCATGTTAAAATGAGAGCTTCCTGAAACTATGCTGTAACTATTTTTCGCATTGGTTGAAAGATTAGACGAAATCGGAGTAAAATATAGGCGCCGAAAGTTTGCGAAATTCTCGTAGAAAAGCATTAAGCAAGCACCCGGTTCGCTTGTGCCGATCAGAAAGAGCGATGCATAGGGTGAGATACGAAACCATTTGATTGGTCAATCTTTTTCCCCTCTCGATAAGCGTTAGAAGGAGAGAAAATTCTCGCTCGGGCCTTTGAACGTAGCACGAAACTTGTCAAGCGACTATTTTCTCGGCGTTCTTCCTTCTAGAGAGGGGAGAAATAGACGATTCGCGAAGTGCTAGAGAGTTCGAACGTAGTGCTCCTCAGATTCCTTAAATTGTCAAGCTGTCGCTCCGTAACTCTCAGCTCCAGCTCTCGGTATTGGACTTTAATATTATTAAAATAAATAATGGTAATATTAAGTAAAATATAATTAAAATAATTAATCAGTGAAATGCTACTTGTACCAGCATTCCAAATTTTAATGATGGTTTACTTGATAACTGTACACTACAAAAAATGAACAGTTGTTTTTACAGCATAATACTGGCAACCGAGGTTCCAATTTAAGACTGTAAAATGTACGGCAATAAATTAAAATTAGCAATTTTACAGCTTATTACTGTAAAATGAGCAACTTTACAGTTTATTGCTATAAAACTAACTGCAAAAACAACATTATTTTTTTAAATTGTCGCCTTCATCATAACAGTAAGTTAAGCTTCATGATACTTGTGAAAACGGTGCATTTACCTATTATTTATATTGGCACTAATAGCGATTATTTTGTGAAATCATTTTCCTTTTACAGTTATTTTTTTAAAGTCTTTTCATACTTTTTCCCCTAAATAAAGCAGTAACTTGGTACACTTCATAGTTTTTATTTAAATTTAAATCATTTTGAAACGGTTCATGCTTTCTAGTTGTCTGTGTTGCAATTCAATCCAATAATAATAAATTGGCCAAGGCGCTTCAACAGTACATGCGATTTAAAAGCCTCATTCATATTTATGACAACTCGTATACAACTACATTCAATCTCCGCCATTTTATAATGTTTTTTCCTTCAGAATTCCCCTTTCTTCTTGGCTTTGGGTACTTTCTTTCACACTAAATCAAATTACAGCTTTTTTAGGTCACAGCTACAAATAAGTGTTATTCTCCCCTTGAGAAAAATATAGTTTAAAGTGTTATTTATTTCAACCGGTGTTGCAAAGGAAAGATAAGACCCATGTTCCTTTTTTTGGCTCATGCAATAAAGATTATTTTATTTGCTCGAATTTTCCCTTTTCAAATTTCAAGAGATCCTTTGTTGCATCATAATAAAAAAAAAGAAAAATAAATCTTTGTAGTTACAAATTTCACGATATATAGTATGAACAAAGATTTAATTTTGCATTGTTTAATGGATTTTAAACAGTGTTATTTCCTTTGCTTCTCTCAGCTTTATATTCGGAAATATGTATGCATTTAAAAAATTTGGATAATGTTTCAATTTACCTAAAGTTAAAAGAAGAAACCTATACATGCTTGAAAGAAACTGAACCTCAAATTATAATCAGTAGCATATAATATGGAGTACTCTAGGGCATTACGTAATGTTCTCATGATGATACTGCATTACCAGGATTACTTGGACACTGATTTGACTTGTCAAAAATTTACACTTGTAAATATATCAAGGTACTTGTTATATTTTCAACTATTTACTTTACAAGAATCTACTAATATTGAAACGCAGATTTTAGTCGATTTACTACAAAGTGTGATAGTGTTTAAGCAATTGGGACGATTTTTATCCCTCATACATTCTATGGACTTCTCACATACATAGTTGAAAGATGGATCATAGAGAGTTGTCAATAATTTATTTCATAAACCAGTCAAGCTTCAAGCTCTAAAATTTCGAAAAGGACTTATGACATCACCTTAACGTTTTTAAACAAGAATTACAATATTTTACCCATCTAGGTAAAAAAATTCAGTTAAAAGTGCCATAATTCTTATTGAGCAGTTCAATATCGTGATGCATTTTATTGAATTTGAAACACTTGACGTTTGACTTTTTTTTCTAAAACAGACGTAATAAACTAAAATTGCTAGTTTTGCAGTGAAAAAATTAAAACTAGCTATAGTTTTAATTTAAAACTGCATTTTTAAGTTTTAAACTGGAACCTCTGGGGCCCTACTCTGAAACTTCCTGGAACTTCCAGTGACTTCTATTACTCCCTCACGACAAGCAAGAATAGCCGAAAAAGTAGTCGCTTGTCAAATTTTGTACTACTCTGAAAGCCCTAATGTGCCCAAGCGAGAATTTTCTCTCCTTCTACCGCGTATCGAGAAGGAAAAACGATTGACCAATCAAATGACAGTATTTTTAGTATATCTCACTCGCGTTACATTTTGCTTTAACTTTCTGGTTTAGCTTAGCCTCCGAAATAGATGGCAAAAAGATTCGAGAGCCAAATACTAAAAGCATTCGGGCAGATTAAGGTGTTGTGTTTCAGGAATTTAAAAATATTAGAATTTTAAATCTCAATTAATACATCTTTTCAACACATACGAGCATACAAGCGTAAGCAAAGTAAAGTGTCGAAGTACATTATACAAATTCATTTCAATGTATCAAATGCTTCGACTAAACATGAAAAAATTTATAAATACTTTAAAAAAATAATACTAATATTTAAAAATATTTGTTAAATTAAATCATTTAACTTCATGACTTTGTTTTCAGCGATATTTTGACTTTATCGCAATAATAGTTTTAAATTCAGGCTTTAAGTAAAAGTTCCCTTTTTGCGTTACTCATTTTAGTTTTCGCAATAATAGTTGTACTTTCAGTCTTTAAATGCTAAGTAAAGAAGAATCACATGTCTGGGCATGGCAAAAAAAGGCCTTAAATCCATCTAAAGAAATTTCATATCGCGCTATGACAAGATAAAAAATAAATTTAAAAATACTCTTTCGAAAACTTGAAATCCAAAATATTTTACTACTTTATTATATTGTTTTTATTTGGTGGGGGGGGGGGGGGGCAGCCCATAAAGCTCGTGCTCAATTTCCTACAAAGTCGTGCCCTGTATCTAGATGTCACTTTTTCAAAACGTGTATTTAAAACATTTGTTGTTTGAGAGGGGTAAAAATTACTGCATGTGCTGTGCTTTTTGCAATGATTTTGATAGACTCAATTTTGCTTTTAGCGATTTTTTGACCTTTTCGAACTAAGAGATATATATATTCACTCTCTAAATATTAAGTACAAGTCCCGATTTTTGGGGCAATGCATAAGAGAAAAATGGAGATCCTAAATCACATGTCTGCGGATCTTTTTTCCAAAATGTATTTAAAACACTTTATGTTTGAGAATTGAAAGAAACAAATTCATGTTTTATGCTTTTGCTATCATTTTAAGAATTGAAAAACGATGATTCAATTATACTGTGAGGAAAAATTAAACTTAAATACGATACGATAAAAACGAAATGCTCCCTCCCCTGGTAGAAAATAGAATTTGAGTAAAGAGCTCATTTTATTAAAGGAAATGTAATCTCCCCTTTGGGTTAGATCGACACTCTGATTAAGTAAATATACACGGGCGGAAAAAAAAAATCCCAACACCAAGAAAAAATTTCTGTAGAGTAATGAAATTCTGGTAATGCAATTGTCTAGTTAACATGTTTAATTGATTAAATGTACAAGATCACTGGCTAATTTAAGCTTAAGAAAATGCCATGCAAATGTGAAATTATGTTAATTTAATAGAGGGTGTAACCTCCAGAATTTTGACGGCAAGCCTGCAAGCGTGCATGCATTATGTCATACAGGTGCCGAATGTTACTTTGTAGCTTGGAGTTCCATGCTTGTTGCACTTGTTTTGTCAATACTAGGACCGTCATTGCTGACTGTGGATGATGCTCAAGGTGCCGTCCAATGATATCCCATACGTTATCAATTGGTGACATATCTGGTGATTTTGCAGGTCATAGTAACATGTCAGCACTCTGTAGAATACATTGCGTTACAGCAGCGATGTGAGGGCGAGCGTTATCCTGTTGGAAAACTCCCCCTCGAATGATACTCATGAAGGGCTGTACTACTGGTTAAATTACCAGACTGACGACAAATTTTCAGTCAGTGAGTTTAGGATAACCACAAGAATGCCCCTGCTGTCGTAGAAATTTGCTCCAGAGACCATAACTCCAGGTGTGGGTCTTGTGCGTCTAGGCCGTAGACCGCTTGGATGCAGGTGGTGCCCTGGCCTCCTTCTGATCAATATACAGCCACCACTGGCATTACGGCAGAATCTGTTTTCATCAAAAATTACAACAGATCTCCACTCCGACCTCCAGTGAGCTCTGTCGTGGCACCACTGCCGTCGGAAAATGCAATGGTTTGCAATCAATGGAATACCGGCTGCAGGTTGCCTGGCTCGGAGCTGGCCTTGAAGTAAACAGTTACTTACCGTTCCTTGGGTCACGACAGTACCAACTGCAGCTCGAATTTCAACCGCAGATGCAGTACGATGCACCACAGCCGTACGCAAGATTCGGCGATCTTCCTTCTCAGTCGTGCCACGTGGCAGCTCGGAACTCGATCTTCTTGAGATAGTACCATCCGTTGCCCATAGCTTCCAATAATCATGCATGGTGGAAACATTCCCAGCCAAGTCTTTCTGCAATATCGCGAAATGAAAATCCACCTTCTCGTAGCCAAATTGTACGACCTCGTTTAAACTCGGTGAGCTGTTGATAATGGCTTTCTTCGTCTTCTTTAAGGCATTCCTATCTAAGATGAACGCAATTCGTCAAATTTCACGGAAAAATAATACACACGAGCTTCACAACACGCTTTTAAAAGAAGCCTTATTTGCATGTTCTAAGTGACGCCAGCTGCGCCACACTAATGCGCGGAACTCGAAATTTCAATCAATGTCATCTTTCAGTTGTATAAACACGCCTACCAAATTTCGTTTGTCTAACACAAGTCTTTCTTGGTGTTGGGATTTTTTTTTCCGCCAGTGTATAAATTCAAGTTTGGACATACCTTAAAGTAATTTCAATTTGCAAAATTATGGCCAATTAATCAGTAAAATAAGATGATTATATATAATGGGCAAAGTTGCAGAGTTTCAATTACTGCCGATAAATGGATGCCTCTCCCAAATTCAAACTCAAAATAAAGAAAAAATCTTGACTCTCAATGTAAAAACATACTAAACCACATTTTCAGAACTTATAAACATTATGGCACACTCCACGTTGAGAAAAAATGGAATAACCAAACAGCTTCTCATTGCCGAGGAAGATATCTCACGTCTTCTTACCCTGTCGTAAACTTCTCGGCGTGATTCTAGATACCTTAAATTAGAAATGGCTTTGAGATTAGCAATAATTCGTGTCTCACGAGATGTGACGTCACGGGGCACAAAAAACCCGTATTCTCGGTATCGACTATATTGACGATACAATGAGAGTAGGGCCCCTGCTGCCAGTATTACACTCAGGGACGTCATTTCAAATTTTTCCAGGGGGGGGGGCAAAGGGTCCAAACACAATGCAATTTCATCGGAAAACATAAAAAACCATGCCCACTTATATGTAAATACATTGATTTCTCAAAATCAGGGTGGGGCGCATTGACACCTGCCCCCCCCCCCCCTAAATGACGGGCCTGATTATACTGTAAAAACAACGGCCTTGTTTTTTGCTGTGTACTGTTGAAAACACTTCCACTTGAGGCATTTCATCTCTAAATAGAAAGTAAATTTAAGCAAAAAGATCGAAAGAATAAAATATTTTAAACTGAGGAGTCAATAGCAAATACCTGTACGTAGGAGCAGGACTTCCTTGCGCAACACACGGCATCTGAGTAAACGCGTTTTCTTCTGCTCTAATTTGCGGTTTGCTGAATGTCACACGTGGTAATGTTGAGGCATGGGACTCTACATTACGATAAAAAAAAAAAGAATAAGAAGAATTCAAACTACGTATTAACATAAACACAAGAAATACACAAAAAACTTTATTGTAATGAAGAATTACGCAAATTAGAATTAAAAATAAATTGCGAAAAAAAAAACACACTAGACATAACAAAGTCATATTATGAAGCATATTTTATACCAACAAAACTTCAGTTTATATAGGTATGAAATTTATAGTGATGTAATCTCGTATGTTTTGCAATAAAGTATATTAAAATAGCATTAACTAGTATGTATGACATTTAAAGTTTTTTTTTTTTTACATGACACTTGCAAATTAAGTTGTATTTCCTGTTGGAATATATGTTGTAAATCAATTGAAAATACTAATTAAGAATACGAATATATATATTATTTTTCTGCAAAAAAAAAGGTATAAAAATATTTCACGTTTAAAATTCAATTTTAGGGTACAAACATGGATCTTACTACTCGAAATAATTATCGTATTGACTCGGTTTTATTTTGGTTGGAAAGAGCGAAAACAACTCCTTTTACAATATTTTGTAGTTACGGTTAAAAAACAAGAATCTCTCTAATTAACGTGGAAAAACCGAGTTACTACCGTTCTAAATAAGACAAAATCAATTTTAAGTTTGACATTTAAACCTTTGCCATTAGCATTCAAATGTGAAAAAATCAATGGAAAATTTTACACTTCAAATAGTTAATATGAAACATTGATTTCTTTACGAAGTGAGTTTAGCCAAGATTTGATTCGATAAAAGTATTTTAGTGAATTTTACCGTTTTAAGCAATGATTCAGCTTAATTAATGCCCCTTTGATGTTATTTTTGCTCTATTGTGAACGAAAAAAGCGTTAATTTCTTATGGTTTCTCATAAAGAAGGAATTAAAGCTACCACCTTTTGAATATTTTTCGTCTTTTAACATCTATTTATTTGTTTTCCCACTTTTTCAGGTTAAAAAAAAACAGTTTACCAATGGCCGTAAATATATTTATATAAAATATAGTGAAAAGGACCACCTAGTGACAAGAACTCGATTAAAATGAACAGATACCACTTTTAAGCTCAGCACTACATAATAGTTAGTTTAGCTAGTGATGATGCCAATAAGACAAACTGGTTAATAATTTTGCACAGTTATGCCTTGATGCCGTGACACGCATTAACCTACTTTGCTTTAGCTGATTTGTTTTTCAATATTAATTAATTAATTTTTAATATATTACGTTTGCAGTTTAGTGAAATTGTTAGAAAAAAGAACAAAAAATTACACATATTTCAAAAAATGAAAAATAATTCACACACAAGCTCGCTTACACACACACACACCAAGATATTTCCTTATTATTAAAAATGCAAAAGATAAAAACATGTTGAAAGTAGTTATGAAAATATATAAATGACATTAAACAAAATAATATTTTAAAGTTCGAGGTATATTTTTCTCCACATAACGCTTTAAATTACTTAATAGAACTAAAAACAATTTTCGCAAAAGCGCTGTGTTACTGTCTGCGAACAAATGTGAATGACGGGATTAAAATGATCCGCAGACAGGTTTTCCTTGGCTTTTTTCCAAACTATGACAGTTATTGGGGTTTCTACTTACCAATTTGAAGAGAAAATTACAACCTTCTCATTCATGTTGCAGGAACAGTTGTTCTCTTGAGTGGTTTATTCTGGTAAGATAATTAACTCTGGAAACTTTTTATCCTTTTAATCGATAAGGGAATGAGGATACACCAAAAATATAGGTTTACTCATTTCGAACAGTCTGCTGATAATTAGTGCAGTAAAGTTTCAAAAGTTTATTTGTCAATTGTTCGATTTTTATTCCAGCAAGACAATAATTTTAGCAAATACGTGGAAAAGAACTGCAGAAAGAAAAGGGATCACTTATGAAACACGAAAATTATTTTATTATGAAGCATTGTAGTTTTAGACAAAGAGTAAAAAAAAAATGTCATGATGGTTTAATTTTACAAAAGTTGTGATTGGAGAAAAATATACCATCGGATATCATCTTCCGAGTGTGTAACGAGCTTAAAAACAAAGTGCAAGTTCACTGTTTTTTTCTCTTCTTTTTTGTGATTAAAAAAATGTGCTTCTAGGTTTCTTTTTAATGCAAAATGTAAACGCGTCTAGAGAAGACATGGAACTATATACAGGGTGGTTATAAATTAACAGGAGGTGTTTGGAGCCCTCTAGCTCGCGAACTACTGGGCGAAACATTGCCAAATTTCGTGAGCGGGCATATTAGACCATGGGATTTTGATTTCATAAATAAATAAAAAAAAAAATAGTTTGAAAAATCACCACCAGTGGGAAATTTGGCGCTGTAAAAGTTTATTATTCTGATTATCGCGAATTAAACTTGAAAAGATGCTGTATAAATCAATTTCGAGAAGCAAAAATGATTGTTCTTTGCAAATGAGGTTTAATATGATCGCCGTAGAATTTTCTATTAAAAAAAAATCACCACGAACAAAATAGCTGTCCACCAACCAAATAGAATGCAATAATTTGCATAAATGCTTTGCGTTTAGCGATCATCTGTATAAAATGACTGACTGGGAGCATTCTCATCATTCTGAGCGCAGTTGCCTCTTGATGGCTTTAACTATGCAGGACCGCGCTTTGTTAGTGAAGCTCTACTATCAGCGTGATGAAAATGCCAATGTTACTCTTCGAGAATTTCGGCGAGTGAAGCAGTTGAGAAAAGGCCCGCTGACTATAACAAATTTAAGAAACATGATTAAGCGGTTTAAAATGACTGGATTTCTAGTCCAGCAACCAGGCTAGGGGCGCCACACGGTTAATCAGCTACAAGTTGACGAAGTTGCAAATGCTATTAGAGAACAATGCTTTGATGCTATCAAAGAAACATTTCTGATATCGCAAGTTTAAAAGATATGATAATTTTAAAAATTAGAGAAATCCATTCTGATATGTTACGAGCTGCCGTAGAAAATGTTCTGCATCGTATGCAGTTCTTACAACTTTACAATGGCGATCATATCGAACCACATTTGTGCCAAAAAAAGTCATTTTTGCAAATAAAATGGATGCATATTTTGTCAGTAGCAATTAATTCTTCGATAATCATAAAAAAAAACACTTTAACAGCACCAAATTCCCCCCCTGGTGGTAATTTTTCAAACTATTTTTTTTTATTCCAGAAATCAAAATCCCATGGTCTAATATGCATGCTCACGAAGTTTGGCAATGTTTCGCCCAGTAGTTCGCGAGCTAGAGGGCTCCAAACACCTCCTGTTAATTTATAACCACCCTGTATATAGATAGCGGATAATGTGTTCCGATCCCGCAACCAGCCTGAAAACTTGAAGCAATGGAGAACTTAAATGCTTTCTTGTCTTTCTTTTTTTACTGTTATAGGTCAAAAATGCTGCAACGTGCAATAGTATATTTGAACAGTAATGCTTTTTTTTATTACAGATTTTATTTAGATTTCTCAAATCTATTAATGCTCAAGATTT